>CM060947.1:206937319-207064819 GCA_030765055.1 Mantis religiosa | reverse complement strand
TACATGCAACCAATATTTGTAGTCATAATAGAAGAAAAGAATCACTGTTATCAAGAATCACTGTGGATGAGTGTTACTAATGTATCTAAGGGAGTACATGAAGTTATAACTTATGGAGAATTAATATAAGTATAATGCATTGATATTTTACCTTTGGTATACTTTTAGTTGGGTAGATTATTTTTAAAGGTGAATATATAACATACTTGAATTCATTATTTTAGCTCTTTTTAATATCTCAAAGTATAAACTTGGAAGAAGCGTAGGGACAGTGAAGCACAAATTAGTACAAAAGTGAATCGAGAAGATATTGACACATTGCTTCACTCACACTGTTTATTCACAGGACATGTTTCAAGAGCTCTTGCTCCTATCATCAGCTGATACTCGACTAGTGCAGGTTGTAGTGGTTTCCTCTTTCTCCGTTTTGTCAATAGATGGCGTGATGTATTTGTCAAAGATGTCCGGTGGTGGAGTTTCAAAATTCATGACTCTGACGATTTTTGTTGAAGATTTTTTCCCATACGGAAAGGTCTATGGGGTGATTAATTGTTAAACAAAAGAATAATAGCAAACAACAAAAAGCAGCAGAAAAACGTGTAATTAAAATGGAAATAAACCACCACTACAATTCGTTACATTCCACAGAATTAAAAATATACGAACTACACCTAAAAATTTCGAAATGTATGAACCCGGCCATGTGGTCTAACTTAGAAAATAATATGCTGTCAATTCTTAATTTGAAAATGCGTAAGAAAACAGCCATTTTGAAACAAAAATTCATAAATCTTCAAAAGAAGCAAGAACCAAATCCACATAAAAAGCAAGATTTATTACTCTCATGTCAAAAACCTAACAACGTAACGAATCTATCCACATGCAACTTCACAGAGAAAGAAATTGATTTTCTAAACAAAGGCCTAAAAACATGTGTAGATTACACAAAAAACATTGAAAACTATATCGCGGACATTGAAATAGCGATATATAATTTGCCCGATAATAAAAAATCTACGATCAGAACACAGTGCATAGAAACTCTAGATCATATTCGAAATGCAAATTCAAAAAGTTATTCATATAAAAAATTAATCAAAAATTTAAATGAAAAACCAGTAATCTACACAAAAGCAGACAAAGGTAACAAAATAGTAATACTGGATGAAGAAGACTATCGCAAAAAAAATGGACAACCTTTTAAACGGAAAAGAATTTGTTAAATTAGAAAACAATCCATTAAAGAAAGCATGCAAATCTGTGGAATTAGCAATTAAAAACAGTAAAATCATGACTAAAAGAGATAAATTGAACAATAAAATAGACAATCCAAAAACACCATACATATATGGTTTGCCCAAAATACATAAACCTGAAATTACCCTCAGACCAATAATTAATAACATTGATGCACCCACTTACCAACTATCAAAATGGCTGGTTCATATCTTCAGATCCTTCACAAAATTTGAAAATTTAAGTATCAAAAACTCGTTTGAATTGTTAAATATCCTGAAGGACACAAAGATCAACTCTACAGGTGCTTTAGTTTCCTTTGACGTCATTTCTTTATGTCCAAGTATACCTACCAATGAGCTTATTCCACTTCTCAAAAAATGGCTGGAATCAATACAAATTACATCTGAAGAAATAGAAGAACTTTCACAACTTACAGAAATTTGTATCAATCAAAATTTTTTCAGCTATAATGGACAGATCTATAACAAAAAACAGGCCTAGCTATGGGCAACCCATTGTCTCCCTTCTTGGCAGATTTATTTATGAGTGCTTTTGAAACACATATCACAAAAACTTTTCCAAATTATTTCAAAGTGTGGTATCACTATGTTGACGACATTTTTGCAATAGTACCTAAAAAACTCATACAAGATGGTCTTAAACTTTTGAATATACAAAATCCAGCTATAAAATTTACATTGGAAACAGAAGAGGATGGTGTGCTCCCCTTTTTGGACATCAAGATCAAAAAAATGAACAACAAACTCACCTTTGGTATTTACAGGAAACCGACACACACAGATAATTACATCAAGAACAACAGTTTCAACCCAAAACAACACCAACATGCCATTTTCAACAGTTTAATCTTTCGGATGATCAACTTTCCACTAAACAGAGAAGATTATCAAGAAGAATACCTACACATAAAAAAAAGTAGCTATATCCAACGGTTTCAACCCAAATTTAATAGACAAAACAGTTAACAGACTCAACAAAGCTAAGAAAATAAAAGAAACCACCACCCTAGAACCTACAGGAGAAAAAGAGAAAAAACTTTTTAAGAAATTCACCTTCCACCCATCAGCCTATAACAAATTCCAAAAAATCTTCCCCAAACACAACATAACTCTTGCACCTCAAAATAGGTTAAATATCAGAAATTTGTTAAAAGGCCCTCCCAAAAATTCAATCACTACCAAAGAAAAACCAGGAATCTATGAGATCAAATATGAAACTTGCCCTAAAATTTATATAGGAAAAACAAAAAGAAATATTAACATCAGAACTAAAGAACATCTAAGAAACATTAAAAATGATGAAACAGAAAAATCAGCAGTGGCTTTTCATTTTTTGAATACTAGACATGACATCAACTTGGAAACATTTCTAATAAAATATGTTAATCACCCCATAGACCTTTCTGTATGGGAAAAAATCTTCATCAACAAAAATCGTCATAGAGTCATGAATTTTGAAACTCCACCACCGGACATCTTTGACAAGTACAGCATGCCATCTATTGACAAAACAGAGAAAGAGGAAACCACTACAACCTGCACTAGTCGAGTATCAGCTGATGATAGGAACAAGAGCTCTTGAAACATGTCCTGTGAATAAACAGTGTGAGTGAAGCAATGTGTCAATATCTTCTCGATTCACTTTTGTTCTATTTAATATACCTGTTCTATAAGACTATTACAATTAAAAGCTGGTGAAAACATAGGAAATATAGGCTAGAAACACAGTAAAAATTATACAGATTTGGTGTACATTAAATGCTTATATAACTTGGATATGTGTAGATGGTAACAAATGTGTAAATGATTACAGAATGGTGCAGCACTCCTGCTTGATGAAGTGCAGACTGGAGGTGGTCCCACTGGAAAGATGTGGTGTCATGAGTATTTTAATCTTGAGAGCCCTCCTGATATTGTCACATTTAGCAAGAAAATGCTTTTGGGAGGCTACTATATGAAACCTGAATTCAAGTAAGGTTATTTTTTATCTTCTTTCATCCTGTATCATCTTACAGATGTACACTATATGATCAAAAGTATCCAGACAGCCCCAAAAACATGTTTCTCATATTACGTGCATTGTGGTGCCATCTACTTCCTGGTTCTCATTATCTGCGACCTCAGTAGTCATTAGACATCATAAGAAGACATCATTAGACATCATGGGATGCTCCATGGAACTCACAGACTTCGAACGTGGTCAGGTGATCGGGCGTCACTTGTGTCAGAAGTCTGTTTGTGAGATTTCCAAACTTGTAAACATCCCTAGGCCCACTGTTTCTGATGTGACAGTGAAGTGGAAACATGAAGGATTACTTACAGCACAAAAGCGTAGAGGTCAACCTCGTCTGTTGACTGACAGAGGCCGCTGACAGTTGAAGAGGATTGTAAAATTTAATAGGCAGACATCTAACCTGACCATCCATGGGGATTCCAAACTGCATCAGAATCCTCTCCAAGCACTATGACAGGCTTCTGGTGAGAAAACTTAAATTCCATTTTCGAGCAGCTGCACATAAGCCATACATCAAACGGGTAAATGCCAAACGACGCCTTGCTTGGTGTAAGGAGCATCAACATTGGATTATTGAACAGTGGCAAAACATTGTGTAGAGTGATGAATCACAGTACATAATATGGCGATCCGATGGCAGGGTATGGGTATGGCGAATGCACACAGAATGTAATCTGCCAGCCTGTGTAGTGCCAACAGTATAATTTGGAGGTTTTTGTTTGTGTAATTTACGTCCTCCAACTTAAAGTCATATTGAACGATGAATGAAATGGGTGAAATGATGCTCAAATGAGCCCCAAATGAGCCCTGAGTCCATGGAGCTTGGAGTTACCCGGCATTTGTCTTTCAGGATAAGGGGAAAAAACCTTATCCAGACAATTCACCCTGACCGAGATTTGTACTCAGATCCTCTTGAATGTGAGACAGACACACTACTATCTATGCTATTGACTTGGGCAAAAATTTGGAGGTGGTGGTGTTATGGTGCGGTTATGTTTTTTTTTTTTTTTTTATTTTTTTTTAAGGAGGCTTGCATCCCTTGTTGTTTTGCATGGCACTATCACAACGCAGGCCTACATTGATGTTTTGAACACCTTCTTGCTACCCACTGTTGAAGAGCAATAATTTGGGGATGGCAATTATTACATCTTTCAACACGATCGGGTACCTTTTCTAATGCACGGGCTGCAGTAGAGTTGCTAAACGACAATAACATTCCATCTAATGGACTCTCCTGCACAGAATCCTGACTGGAATCCTATAGAATTCCTTTGCGATGTTTTGGAATGCCAACTTTGTGTCAAGCCACATTTACCTACATCAATACCTCT
The DNA here is from genome assembly GCA_030765055.1 of Mantis religiosa. Lineage (NCBI taxonomy): Eukaryota > Metazoa > Arthropoda > Insecta > Mantodea > Mantidae > Mantis > Mantis religiosa. The sequence goes on along the minus strand of CM060947.1, from coordinate 207,060,215 downwards.
CCTCAGTTCAGCACTCCATGAAGAATGTGCTGCCATTCCCCAAGAAATTTTCTAGCACCTGATTGAAAATTTGCCTGCGAGAGTGAAAGCTGTCATCAAGGCTAAGGGTGGGCCAACACCATATTGAATTCCAGCATTACCGATGGAGGGTGCCACGAACTTGTAAGTCAGCTAGGTGTCCAGATACTTTTGATCACATAGTGTATATATTATAGGTAGCATTGCCTGGATATTATTTATTTCTATTGTGTATTAGTTTGTACTACTATTTGCAATATTAAATCTGGTGCATTTCTTGATGAACCACAATATACTGCATCACATAGTGAAAATATGACACACATTGTCTTGTATACATATCTATAGGATAGCAAATATAGGAAATTAAATCAGTAAGGCAAACATCTAAGCATATATGAAAAAACAAAAATAAATAAATAATATATGTATTCTTATTTGTACTTAGGTCATAATGATGAGTTTTGGTCAGATTTAAACCAATTTAAAATATTAAAGCAATTAAAAGGACCCATAAATGTAATAGTTTGGAAAAGACATTTATTTTGAAAAGTTGGTTGGTTGGTTGCTAATGCTCATGGAGTTGGAGAATTTCCATTTTCCTTCTGGCCTCCCAATGTGTGACTAGTTGTGCTGTCAGTTCTCCATCTGTTTTTGTCAGGGCACTACACTGGAGCAGATGATCTCCGTCCATCAATGAGTTCGGGTCCCTACACAGTGTGCAGGGAAAAGTAAAAGTAAAGATCATGTAATGAGTTTTAAGTATTGCCAGTTGGTTCTGTCAGTAAATTTGTTTTACTTCCATTAGTTAGCAATTCAATAAGAGGCAAATCTCATGGTGGCAGTAATGGTAAGAAAGAAGCAGTCGATAAGCAGATAATGCAAATTATTGAAACTAGTCCTGTTGAAAAATATTTAATTATAAAAGATAAGTGAAGTTTTAGTCATTAATATTCATTTTTTCCGTTAAGTAGATGTATGTGGGTTATGATGACTCTTCTAAGAAAATGATCAGTTCCATAAATTGCAGTGGACTGCTGACATAAAAAAGCTTGCAATTTTATTATGTAGATGTTAATGGCATCGTTTTTTTAAAGGATTGTATACCTGCATTCCTATTCTTCAGGATCTTGAAATCTGCTACATTCTCAATATGGGTTGCCAAGTACATTGTAGATTTAAACTAAGAGTTCCATCTGAAACACACTGGCATAGGAAAAACACATATTTTATTCTTTTCACAGTCATACTTTGACTTCAAAAATGATATGTAATTATTTTTGCATTTCCTGGTGTTTAAGAATCATTTTTCACTTTCACAACTACAAGTTAAGTTTGTTGTATTTGTCTTCAAAAACTTTTCCATAATGTTTATTTTGTGTACCTTGGCTTCACTCAGTAAACCAATCCCATTACAAATTTACTCATTTGTCAAACATGAAAATAATACTGGATATGATCTTCCATTAAACTTTTTAGGATATTCACACAAGATTTTGAATCCATTATTACCACTATGATACAATTATTTTCAACTTCATATGGTCTCAGGATGCTCAAAATAGCATTTGAACTTTATGGGCTATTGGCCATCTCTAGCAGTACCAGTGAAGAAATTGTTCTGTTGCTGGCAGAGTAGGACAAAGTAACACTTTGATATGCAACTACATTTTGATCTGTTGTTTCATCACATATTATGAACACATATTTGTTTTTCATGTCCTCTTTTATTTTCTGTTGCTTTCCTGTCCCAACTCGGGAATGTATATTTGTCAAATACAGTTTGTGGTCAATAAATCTCCCAACACCTAGAATACAATTACTCATCCAGTTTCTGATTGCAGGATGATCAAGCTTAATGACTAGTGTATTTGCTTTTGCAAGTGCTTCAGTAGTATCTAAACTGAATTATTCTTTTATATATGTACGAGGGCTATCCAGAAAGTAGATTACGTTTTGGAATAAAAAGTAAACAAAGTATAGGAAACAAATTTTATTATATACAGATGAAAGCCACACTCAAATACTACTTTTCGACATAGTCACCATTCAAATTAAGGCATTTATCGTAGCGATGTACGAGCTTGGAAATTCCTTCGTCGAAAAATTCGGCCGCCTGCGCCTTCAACCACTTCGTTACCTCTTCTTGCAGCTGTGCGTCGTCATCAAAACGCTGCATAGCCAGCCACTTCTTCATTGCTGGGAATAGGTGGAAGTCGCTCGGTGCCAGGTCGGGACTGTACGGCGGATGAGGAAACAACTCCCACTTAAAAGATTCAAGAACTTCACAAGTGACATTTGCCGTGTGGGGCCGGGCGTTGTCTTGAATCAACAAGATCTTAGAGCTCAACATTCCTCTGCGCTTGTTTTGAATGGCTCTTCTGAGTTTTTGGAGAGTTTGGCAATACCTTTGAGAGTTTATTGTAGCGCCTCTTTCCAGGAAGTCCACCAAAATCACACCTTTTCTGTCCCAAAAAACAGTCGCCATCATCTTCCTTGCCGACATTGTTTGCATGCATTTCTTGGGTTTTTGGGGAGAACTTGTGTGCCACCACTGCATTGATTGCAATTTCATTTCACAGTTCACATGTTTCACCCATGTTTCGTCACCAGTAATGATGCGATCGAGTAAAGAGTCACCATCCTTGTGGTAAACGTCCAAAAAGTTCAACGCTGCAGCCATTCGCTGATTTTTGTGGTCCTCTGTCAAGATTTTTGGAATCCATCTTGCACAAAACTTGTGGTAACCAAGCTTTTCGCTGATGATTTCGTGCAACAAACTTCGCGAAATTTGTGGAAAACTCAAAGAAAGTTCCGTTATTGTGAACCTTCGATTTTCACGGACTTTAGCATCGACTTTTTCGACAAGTTCGGCAGTCACTATGCTGGGTCTCCCACTTCGATCTTCGTCGTGAACATTGGTTCGGCCATTTTTAAATCTGATGACCCACTGACGCACTCCACCTTCAGTGATAATGTTGTCCCCATACACTTCACAAAGCTGCCGATAGATTTCTATCGGTTTACAGTTTTTTGCAGTCAGAAACCTTATTACTGCACGCAGCTCGCGGGATTTTCAATTAACGCAGACATTTCAAACCGTCACAGTATCTGAATGGAGCACAGCACGAACCTCTCACTAGCATGGCTAGATGCCGACTGAGCTGCGCAACGCTCTGACCCCAAGATGGCCACGCTAGCCCCGCCCCTAGCGGAAACAGACGAAAACGTAATCTACTTTCTGGATAGCCCTCGTATAAACACTAAAATTGAGCCATGCCTTTTAAAACTTTTAACTTCACTCACGTCCTTTTACAAAATCAGGAACGTTTTTGAGAATGTTGCAGTATCATCAGCTGATTAAATGCTTTTATTTATAACTATTCAAATTATTTATTTATAATTGAAAAAACTATTTTTTAGTCTTTTTTTTTTCGCACTTCGTCACTTACATTTTTGTAATTGAGGGACTAATTTTGGGAGCCATTTCTTCTATTTTCAACCTCTATCCAACTATGGTCTGTTATCATCTGCTGTCTTCTTTCTGGTGGTTGAGCTATGAACTTCTTTGTCAAGAGTGATAGAGTATCAAAAGAACTGACTACAAATAGTTTTTTTCAATTAATTTTGACGTCACTGTTACTAAATTTCTCCAAGCAGGCATAAATGTTCTTTTATAACTTATGTTTGGAAACCCAAATTGTAGTTTTTAAAAAAGGTACTAAACTGAGTAAACATGAGAAGTGGTACAAAGAGGGAATCGAATATAAAGTAGTACGTGAATGTAATTACTTAGGAATGAAAATTGATGCAGGAGGAAAATGGGAGAAGCAAAAGAAATGCGCACTGGCAAAAGGGAAAGCAGCAATGACAGCTGTAAGAGGATGTTTGTATAAAACACCTGAAATGGAAATGAAATGGTTAGAAAGGGTATATAATTCGGTGGTTGAGGCACGAATGCTATATGGTATTGAGATGTGGGGGCTAGAAAAGGGATGGGAAGTTTTAGATTATGTACACAGGGGGTTTTGTAAGGAAGTTCTAGGGCTGCCAATATCAACTGCAAATGAAGTAGCTCTAATTGAAATGGGGAGAGTTCCAAGAAAAGGGTTAGTTATAGAAAGGGCACTAAAATATTGGTATAGGATATTGAATTTAGAGGAGGGCAATACACTGAAACAATGCTTGAAGTATCAAGAACTAAGTTTACCAAATAAAGGATGGGTAAGTAATTTACGAAATAATTTGGAAAATAATGGTATGGGTGATATTTGGAGAAAGAGAGAAACTAATTATAAAGGTTTTTGGAAAGGGGCTAGAATAAGATTTGAAGACATGGAGATCCAGAAACTGTTTAGTCAAATAACAGAGAAGAGATCACTTGTTTTCTATATTCAATTGAAAAATAGTTGGGGGAGGGAGAGGTATATAGATAGCACTAACAGTGAAGAAAGAAAGGGGTTAGCATGGTTAAGAGCAGGGATATGGAGATTAAGAGGTCAAAGAAATGGATACCCACAAGACGAGTGCCCATTGTGTGGAGATAAAGAGGATATAAAACATATATTGTTTGATTGTAAGGAAACAGAGATGTGGAGGAAAGAATGTCAAATATCAAAAATGAATAGGAGAATCAGCTTAATCAAGGTTTTAAGTAAAAATTATAATAACATAGGTCAGTTTTTAAGTAAGGTTAAAAACAAGTGGGTGTGGACTGTAAAAAGAGAGAAGGAATAATAAGTGACTATTCTGTAATAATACATATTGTAACATGTCTGTAAACATACTTAATGGACTGTCCTGTGTAGCAGTGGCCTGGGCCAAAACAGAGGGCAGTCCAAAAATTGTAAAAGCTTAGTACCTCAATAAATATTACATATTACATATTACATAAAACTTATGTTTGGAGAAGTATACCATAATATATAAATAAATGTCCAAATTAATTAAAAAGCTATTTGTAATCTTTTTTTTTTTTTTTTTTTTAATTCTATATCACTTTTTAATTTTTGAGAGGTTGGTTTTGGGAACTGTTGCTTCAACCTCTAAGTTCATCATCGGTTGTTGTTGCCTGAAAACTTCTCTCTGGTGGAAAAATTGAATTTCTTTATTAAATTGTCGACTGGTGGGATTTCAAAATGTATTAATCATTATTTGTATTTCCATGTTAAGATGTTCTCCCACATTGTGATTTCTTATGGCTTTATCACATCTTAATAATTTCTGATTTTTATCAAGGCTGTGGTTTTCATTCTGAAAGTAAAATGTTACTGCTGATTTGTTTTACATATTCAATTTGACATTTCTAAAATATTCTTTGGCTTTGGTTTTCCCTATATAGAAGTTTTCATGATCCTTGCACTTTATTTGATGTATTCCAGATCTATTGATTGGTTGGATTTCATCTTTTGTTTTTTTAATTTAACAAATTTATCAATGAGTATTTCTTGGTATCCAGATATTTTGTTCTCTAAAGATCTTTTTGTATTTGCTATGCATAGTAAGTATGTATAGTAAGTCACAACAAAAGGTTCATATCTCATTGTATATGGGAATCCCTAGTTGTTTACTGGAAAAAATACAAGTCAGTTGGAAAATTTAATGTCATGCTGGCATATTGGCCATGGTAGCTCAATGGTTAAGAGTAACTGGATGGAGGCCTGAAGATCTGTGGTTCAAATCCTGGCAATGGCATTGAATTTTTCAGTCTGACTCTACCTATCCAGATCTTAGCCTACACATTGCTAGTGTGGATGAATGATTAATTTCCTTCAGTTAACCTAATAATGGTTACTATGACTCCTGAGATTTATGTACTTACTGTAAGTTACTGCAAAAGGTGCATATCTCATTGTATATGAGAATCCCTAGTGGTTTACTGGAAAAGATACAAGTAAGTTGGAGAATTTGTCATGCTGACATGTTGGTGGTAGCTCAATGGTTAAGAGCAACCGGATGGAGACCGGGAGATCCATGGTTCAAATCCTGGCTGTGGCATTGAATTTTTCAGTTTGACTGTACCTATTCACTCACATTCAAGTTATTTCTTGTAATTGCTTTGAATTTTTGAAATAGATTGTCATTATTGTGTTTTATTTTATTTGTTTTTTCATAGCCTTACAAAGAGCATGGAATTTCAAACCTTCCTGCTTTTTAAAAATGTGATTTACTTTACCTTCTGTTTCTATGAAAAGAAAATGTTTTTATATGAATGTAAGTTGATTGTTTATCTGCATCAAGAAGTAGGTGGAAAATCTTTTGTGAGAATTGCTTGTAGAAGAATGAGTAGAGAAAGTTGTGAATGTAGCATCAACACTCCCCTATTTTTTTTTTCTCTTGCAGTTATCCAAAGAGAATGGGATTTCAATGCCAACAAATAGTGACCCACTTGAATGCAGCAATTAAACCACCAAATAGCTAATGTAAATGAAAGCAAGCTTTATTTCATAACTCATTTATTCCTAACAATTGCTGGTTTCGTATAAATACATTTTTTCCAACCTCCTGGAGAGCAAATGTTTGTTGACTTTGAATGCTGAGCTATTTCTCACAATAAGACAATCTGTATCATTATGGTGTTTAAGCTTTTAAGAGTTCTTGTCGTAAATAGTGAATTATCATCTTTCCACATTTCAGCATTTTCATGACTTACTACAATAAAATAAGCTCTCCACTGATGACATTTTGTGAGAACGGCACCTTTTCTTACAATTTTTCCATAAGTACTACCATGCTGAGGTCCTAACGCCATGCTTCCTACGGAATGATGTAGTTGTTAGGCTGCTGCTGAGATGCTTGAGCACCACACAGCTAGGAAATCACACCTTAACTGTTTCTGTTATATGTTTAATGTTATTAATCATCAAACAAATTTAATTATAACATCATACACAAATGATACTACAGTAAGTTTTGTGGGGGTTGTAAAGTATTTTTAATTGGAAACAGTTTTTTTGGCTACTAAGGAAACATTAAATTACTTTAGAGCAAATAGTCTCATATGAAATATAAATAAAGCAAAATTTATTAAGTATGATCTCTTAAAAAGAGAATAATTGGAATAGTCACTTGTGATTGAGAATAAAAATTGTGATGAAACAGAGAGGCATAAATTCTTAGGAATATGAATAGACAGTGGGATGACACGGGCACAACATATAGATGCTATATCTACCAACATTAGAAATACATTTATCTTTTAAGATTTTTTAAACATATATTAGTTAATGAAGAATTAAACATGATTTTTTGTGGTGTAATCTATCCACACCTTCATTATGGGATTGAGGTGCAGGGAAGTGCAATGAAGGTAGAAATGCACAAGAATGATTATAATTAGGGAATCTTGTAGGAATCCATTTAAGAAATACAACTTGTTAACAGTTTATTCTTTATATGTACATTGGACTGTGCTATATGTAAAAAATAAGAATCTTACAAAAAATAATATTCATGAGTATAGTGTAAAGGAAGTTGCATAAATTACCATAGATATTACATAAAAATATTTGCCACTTAGGCTTCACTTAGGCTTCCGTTGTCAAGGATAATGGTTTCCATGTCTTTCTTATGTCGTTTTAGTATTACCAGCATCTGAAAACGAAACAAACCTAAAAATAGTATCGACTGTTGGTATTTCGAAATTCATTACGCGATGTTTATATATTTATGTATTTAAATATATAAATGTAAGAAAACAATTTTATATAACAAATTAACTCTAGAGATCAAAATTGTAAATCTAACCTTAAAACTTATTTAAAAAATTATTAGATTAAAAAATGTCTGCATTCTCTGGATAAATTGTAAAATTGTTGACTGATTGTAAAAGTAAATATTAAATTTTGGCAATGTCCGAAGCTTGTGTGCAAGTCTATATAGATAAATAATGATGACGACTGCAACTAGTTTGGAGGATAATGGTTTCTCCAACACCAATAAGCAATTCACTAGTAAGGTTTTATTTTTATATACCATGTATTTTATAGTCTGCGATTTAGAAATCCAATGAGTAGCTGACCCATCAGGAATCTTTTGTGCTGCCACTGTAATGTCAAAAGTTATTCTGTTGACCTTGAAAATATGGCTGTAAAACCTCACAAATTTAAGAAAACCCTAGGTGCCTGGTTCTGTGAAACAGCATATTCCATTATTGAATTTAATTGGTGCACATAGCACAGCACCTATGAGCATTGGGGTACACAGTTTTAATTTTTGCCTTCATGCCAGCTTCAGAGCAGCCACTTATTACAGCTGCATCATTATATTTGGTTTAATGATTTTGTATGGTGTTTCTTTGAACATAGGATCTATGACATTTAAAATGTATATTGTTACAGCAACTAATTTGCCCTTTGGTAATTTTTTAATTTTTCATATGACATGCTATTCTTATCATACAGCAATGCTAATACAACCTGCATCTTTTTGAAAACAATTGATATACCATTATAGCAACAAACTCATTCTGCTTTATTTCTTCTGACATAGGTTCACAGCAGGTTTCCAAAATATAGTCCAACAGCTCATTTTGGTTAGATTTCATAATCCCCTTTTACATGTTCTTTCATTGCACTATCTGTATTAGAAATTAAGTATATTGAAAAAGACATTTGTGTGTGTGTGTGTGGGTGTGGGGGTGGGTGGGTGGGGGTGGGGGTGGGTGTGGGTGTGTGTTTTTTTTCTGGTTTGCTTTGCTTTCTGATTGATCATATTAACTGAGGTATTGAAATTATTGTTTTTAGATCGTGTTCACACAGTCACTATAGTCTTTTAGAATTGATTAATTTATTTAGTTATTTTCTAGATTGATTGTGTTGACATATTCACTAAAGTCCCTTAGATATTGTTCCACAAGTGCTGGTTTATGTACTGGCCATTTGCCTCTTTCTTGTTTATTTGCATCCTTAGTTTTTCCTTTTGGTCCTTCCATTTGATGCAGTCATACATGATGTGATCTGTGGTTTCGTCTCCTCTGTTGCAGGTGCATGTAGCATCATCAATTATGTTGAATCTTTTGTAACAGGCTTTAAGCCTTCCATGTCCTGTTAAAATGGTAGTGAGATTTGTTGATATGTTAAGTCTTCGTTCTAATCGTTTTGCTACTGTAAGAAAATATTGTTTTGTCTCTTGTCCTTTTGATGTGTTTTGCCATTCTGTTTCCCATTTTTTGAGTGTTTCTTCTCGTATATTTTCCTGATGGCACTTTTTGGCATTCCGTTGTAGCTTTCTATGTTATCATTTACTGTTGCTCGTTTTGCAAGTTTATCTGCAACTTCATTTCCTTCTCTTCTTATGTGGGCTTTTACCCATCCTATTCTTATCATCCATTCTTTTTTAGTTAATTGTTGTAGTTTTTATCTTACAGCTTCTATCATTTGGTTATGATTTTTAGTATTGTGTAATGATTGTAGTGTAATTTTGCTGTCTGTATATATTGCTGCTGTTTTCAAGTCTGTTTGTGTTATTCACATATTATCTATTTCTTCAAGTGCCTTTAAGATTGCAAGTTGTTCTGCTTGATTATTTGAGCAGTTTTTGTTTACTTTATATTGCAGCTGTTTAGTTAATTTTTGTTTTGGTATATTACCACTCCAGAACCTACCCCTTGATCTGTTTTCCTTCCGTCAGTGTAAACTTCAATGTTATAGTTTCCATTTTCATTTGCTTCTTTTATTTCTGGAATGTCTGACGGATGTGGCCATTTCTTGTAACTTAATGCTGTGTCTATTTCCCAGTCTGTGTTTTTTTTTATATATATACTCTTGGGCGATCTCCTGAATTTTCAGTATAACAGGTGTCAGTCCGGTTATTATACAGAGTGCTTCCGTGGATGTTGTTCGGAAAGCTTTAGCTATTTTGATGTTCGCTAGCCTTTGTACTCTAATGTACTTGACACAATTATATTTCCTGTTTAATGCATTTATCCAAACTGGTGCTGCATAGGACAGTAAAGGTAATATTGCACCCTTGTACATAGTTCTTAGGGCTTCGTGTGTGAGTCCCCAGTTAACTTTCACTGCTTTAGATAGCTCATGTATCAGTTTTGTGGTTCTCTCTGTAACATATTGGATCTGTTGATCAAAGTTAAAGTTTATGTCGAATATTATTCCCAGGTACTTAAGGGATGACATCGTCCTATTTCCTCGTTATTTAAGAAGATGCTTATATTTTTCTCTTCTCTTTTCTTTCGTGTTATTAAAAGAGCTTTTGATTTTTGATTGAACTTTGGTTTATTGTCTCTAGCCCAAGCTTCAACCTTTTTTAATTCTATGTTGGCATAATTTTCTGCTTCTAAGGTGCTCCTTCCTTTCACTATTAGTATCAGATCGTCAGCAAATGCAATAACTTTTGTGAGTTGTGTATTGTATGCCAAGGAGAGAGTGGTATTGCAAGTTCCAGAATCCTGGCCCACAACATGATCCTTGAGGGCACCCTTTGCTTACTGGTTTCTCTATTCTGATGTTATTGACAGTCAGGGATGCGGTTCTCTGGCTGAAGTAACTCTTTGTAAGGTTATACAGGTTGCTTGGACATTTGTATTCTCTGAGGCTCTTGAGTATACTCGGCCACCAAGCTGCATCAAAGGCTCCTTGAACGTCTAGACTAATTAGTATAGTACTCTCACCTCTCTCCAAGTTTTCCTGTATATATTCTTGAACCTTAAGCGCAGCATCTACTGTACTTCTTTGTGGTGTGAACCATATTGGTGTTCGTTCATGTATTGGTGTGAATTGACATGATGCATGATTCGATCGATGATAAGTTTTTCCAGAATTTTCCCTCCTGTATTCAGCAGACTGAGGTGAAATTTTGTGATCTCAGCGCTTCCATCTTTTCCTGGTTTGACAATAGGTATAAGCATAGCTTTCTTCCATTGTTTAGGGAAGCAGCTTGTTGATAAGCAGCTGTTATACATGGCTGTAATATATTTTGGGAACATCAAATATTTTTAATAGGATTGAACTTGTTATTCCGTCTTCCCCTGTTGTTTTATTTGGGTCCATCCTCTTTAGATGATTTTCTACTTCCCGCTGAGTGAATTGTCAATCATTGTGTGTGTCTGTAGGGGTGTTGTTTTCAATTCTTATAGATCTGTGGTACTCAGTGTCCTCACTTTCTTTGTCTTCTGATATGAAGTGGTTTAGCATATAGCTCAACATTTCTTTGAGGTCTTGCGTAACTGTTCCATCAGCTTTTGTTAGGGTTGTGAGTTGAGGGGAGTTTCTTATTCTCCCATTTGCTAGGCGATAAACTGCATTCCAGGGATTGTTGGATGGAGTTAAGGTACAGTATTGTTTCCAAGATGCCAACTTCTCCTTTCTAATAGTCTTGTCATACTCCCTTTTACCTTCCATGTATAGGTTCTTCCGCTGATCTCTTAGGGCTTGGTCGTGCTTTGTTGTTTGGTATCTCTTCCTTAATGCGTTTGTCCTTTTACACATAATTGTTAGTTTGTCAGTCCACCAAGGGACAGATTTTCTTTGGGCTATTTTATTTGTAGGTTTAATTGTTCTAAGGCTTCCTCTACAAGACGTACTTAAACTCTCTTCGAATTGTTTTATAATTTTTTCAGTATCATTTTCTGCACTGATCATTTCACATAGTGACATTGATTTCTTCTGCTGTGCTTTCTTTCCCTTTCACTGGTGCTTTTTTTGCAAGTTCAATTTTTATGTTGTTTTGAAATTTTTTTAAGGAGTCCTCGACCCAGTATTTAATACTGTGGTACTGCATGGTAGCTTTATATTTATTACACAGATATATTTGGTAGGTGAGGAATCGATGATCAGAGCAACTTTCTTCTTTACCACATTCCCATTGACTAAATTTAGGTAATAGAATATTATTGGTTATTGTAAGGTCATTGTTGCTCTTTCCATTAATAATTTCAAAAGTCATATTTTCGCTCTCTTCGTTCATTATGTGTAGTTGGTTAGCGCACATGTATTCTTCTATGATTCTACCTCTGAGGTTAGTTATTGTGTCGTACCATGTTTTGGACCTCGAATTGCTGTCCATTCCAATAAGAAGCCCTACTCCTTTTGTGAAGGACTTTATTTTATCTATTTTCCTAAGGTCTGCATTAATATCATTGTCGATATCCAGATACATGCTGGCTATATAGCATCAGAATTCTTTGTAAATTATTTCTACTACTACAGCATCACCATCAAATAGTTGACTAATCATTATTGCGTCAATTCCTTTGTTTATGATTAATATTGCTGCCCTTCTTTTTGCATTTCCACATTGAAATAATTTTTAATTCCTGGATATTCCTGTTACCTTATTTTCAACTATATATGGCTCCTAGATGAGGATTATATCTGGTTTATTTAGGTTTATTATTTGCATTAAATTATTTGTTGCTGTTCTGGAGTGTTGCAGATTGATCTGGATGAAGGTAATTTCTGTATTTTCTTTGTATGATTTTTTGAATGAGTATGGCCTGCATTGTGTTATGTGTTTTTGTTCGTCTGCCATATTAATATTCTGTGTTTTGTCTATTTTTCTTTATAATTTGTTGTAAGCATGGGCAGTTTTTGTCTAATGATGAATGTGTTTCATTTATTTTAGCATTTAGTGATACAATTTGTGCATTTAAATTGTTAAGCTGATGCCTTGCACTCAATTTATGGTTATCTGCGCAAAGTGGGCAAGTTTCTTCTCCTCTGCAATCCGCCGCTTTATGGTTAAATTTACTGCATTTGTAGCATCTATTTACTTTTAAGTATTCCTCTACATTGCAGGTTTGCCAACCTATTTTCAGTTTTCTGAGTGCAGTCTTTCTCCATGTGTCAGGTTTTACTTCTGCAACTAGGTGTCTGTTATTCCTTTTGCTTTTCATTATATATTTAGGCCTAATCGAGTCACATGCTAGATTGAGTTCGTAATTTTGTGTGCATTCCCGGATAAACTGAAAATGTCTCTTATTTCTCCAGCTTTTAAGAAGGATTATCCTTTTGATGTTAATTATCGTCCAACATCTTTACTTTTCACCTTTTCAAAGGTTGTTGAAAAATTATTGCACAAGAGAATTTGTACCTTTTTGCATTCAAATAATCTTTTATCTAAATGCCAACATGGTTTTACCAAAGGTAGATCTACTGAAATGGCTTGTGTTGCCTTCATTAGTCATGTTTATGCCTATTTTGACAAAAACTTATTTGTTGCTGATGTGTTTTTTTGACCTCTCTAGTGCATTTGACTATTGATTGTGCTTTCTTGATGACTAAACTAAATAAATTAGGTATTAGAGGATGTTTTAAAAATGTAATTTTATCATACCTTTCTGGTCATAAAGCATTTATAAAAATATCAAATCAGTTGTCAAAGGACTACCACTTAAATATTGGTGTGCCCCAGAGGTCCATTTTGGGTCCATTATTGTTTTTGCTTTATGTTAGTGATTTGGATTAATATATTGATTTTGATACACAAATAATATATGCTGATGATGTGTGTATGGTTATATCTGCAAGTACTATAGATGAACTGGATAAACTTATTGAAGTTACCAATTATGTTTTTAAACATTGATGTAATGCAAATAGATTAATGATAAATATGGAAAAAACTATTATGCTAACGTTTCATAATACTTTGTTTCACCCCTTAACAAATACTCAAATTGCATCTATTGTACAATTTTTGGGTGTATACTTAGAAGAAAAGCTTAATTTTAGTGCACATTTTGAGGATATATTATGTAATAAATTAAACAAAGTATGTTTTTCTCTTAGAAACTTAAATAATAATTAGATTTTGGTTGTTTATTAAATATTTATTTTGCTCTTAGTCATTCTGTTTTAGCATATAATGTGATCCTCTGGGGTAATGCACGCAATATTAATAGGGTTTTCCTTATCCAGAAACGAAAGTTGAGAATTGTTTTTAATTCAAGACCTAAGGATTCTCTTAGAGATATTTTTAGAAATTTTGGAATTTTGACTCTATTCATAAGTCTGCTATATGTTATGTGAATAATCCTGAACTATTTATTCTACCTAAAAACGTACATAATTATAACACTAGAATTAAAAACTACTTACATATAGCACAGTATAGAACTTCTAAATTTATAAAGTCACCAATTTTCTCTAAAGTAGTAATAATCTGCCTATAGATGTAATGTTTATTAAATCTTTAAGAAAGCTGAAAATCTGTTTAAAGAATTATCTTACAAAGCAATAGTTTTACTCTCTTCAAGAATTTTATAATTTTTAATATTTTTGTATATTTGACATTGACTCTCTGTACTTGTACGGCAGCTGACAAAATAAATTACTTACTATGCTCGAAAGCTAGAAAAATGGAAAATAAATTGTGGAACAGAGCTATTTCCCATGTGAAATTATACTCTAAACGGAAATCCACCTAATCTGGAAACTGAAATATTTTTCAGAAACCATTTGCGTAAATAACCTGATTAAAATGGATTACTTTATGTGCAATGTGATACAACATATGTATTTTAAAAAGTGAACCTAAGTTCCCGGAACCATAAAGTCGTAAACTGACTTATATAAAGTAATAATCCTTCGAGGAAAAGGGAAAACAAATCTTTAGCTCTCTCTCTCTCTTCCAACACACATGGTGAGGGTACACCTGTTTTGCAGCATGTTTATTCTCAGTTTTGTTGTTACAAGTGATCAAGTACAAATGGAAGAAAACTGTGAACTTTGGTGATTTTTAAAAACAGTGTGTGTGTACACAAATTCTCTAAAATGAGTTCTAAACATAAGACATTGTTACTGGAGGAAAAAATTAAAATTACTGAAGAAAATGAAAAGAGCAAATGTCCAGCTAAAAATTAACTGTGTTGTTTAAAGTGGGAAAAACTCAAGATTTATGAGGTTAAAAAAAATAAAAATTAAAGACAAATGGTTAAAGGGAACAGCAAGGCATCACAAAATCTACAGAGTATGAACTAAATCATGCTGTGCTAGAGTGATTTTTTAGTGGAGGCACTAAAGGAATTCCCATTTCTGGACCATTGCTTAAAAACACAAGCTTCAGAGACAGCAAGAAAATTAGACAAAGACAATTTCAGAACTTCCAAGGGATGGCTTGAGAGTTTCAAACATGGCCATAATATTGTTTTGAATGCTGTGTGTGGTGAAGCAAAAAGATATCGATATGCTGACAGTTGCAGGTTGGAAAGGGAAAATTGAAAACAAAGAAGTTTGGTGATAAACTGCAATTATCTTATATAAGTTGAAAATATAGTACATAATACATATCAGCCTATTATTATTTACACTTCATTCTATTTTATTCCTTCAATGTAAACCTGTGCGATTATTTTGTAATTTCTTTGTATTCAATCACAACCCCCCCCCCCCCCCCCCTTAAGACGGAAACCTGAGTAAACAGAAAATAAATGCCGGAATGATCGTGTTCCACTTTAGAGAGGTTTTACGGTACCTAATAAAACACTACATTAAGTTGCTGGCTTTCCTGAAGCCTATAGGCTCAAATCAGTGTGGTAGTTGGCTATATTTACTGCATGTTTCTACCACCTTCTTATATCTAACATTTTTCCTTCTCCTCTTTATTGATTTTGCTCAGCCATTTATTCCTCTCTAAGCCTAAATAGTTTCCTATTTTCAGTACATATTTTCTCAATTATGTGTTTATCTTTTTAATTACAATTTCTCTAAGTAGATCTAACCACTTCATTATTCCAATTTTTTCTAAAGAATTCTAGTTCTTTGACAAATTGAAATTATATGCCAGTTACATTTGTATTTTTACAGTATGTTTTAAGTTGAAACCATTATTTATGGTTATCCCCAAACAAAATTTGTTTATAAATTTTGCAACTATGGTTAAAATTTGAAATATGTTAAATGTTTTTGTAGTATAATGTAAAAATGATTATTAATATAAATGAAAAACTAGAGACATACAGTTATAGAAAAATTGACATATAACTAATTATTGAAAGATTACTATAGGGACAGAATAAATTTTGGAAGATGCTGCTAGAAATTTTCTTTCTCAACGAGAAAGACTTTCAGAGAACTTTGTGGAAAGTTGTATTTTTCAATTTATCAGTTATGTTTGTGAGGTAAACAACAATCTTTAAAGCAATTACAAGTATTACAATGGTTTCTCGGGATTGCAGCCAAATGATGTTTTCCTCCTGAATCAGCAATCCCAAGAAGCCATTGTCATAAATCAGTGCCGAGAAAGCTTTAACTCTCTCAATACAAGTATTGTTATTTCACTAATTTAGGAGAAACAAAAACAGAGACCATGACCAGGAGATTAATCTTTTGTGTTTGCCAACTCCAGCTAAGCTGGGGAAAGAAGTTAAAGATCATTATCAAATGGTTGTATATTACAAATTAAAATACAATGCAATGCAAACTGTAAAATATTCAATTTAGGCTTCAAATGCTTCAAATTAGCAACTCAACCTGGCACAAATCGAAAAATATAATATTAAATATAAATAAAGTATTACAAAGTATGAAAACCTAAGCTACATGGTTTGAATTCTGCCCATTTTTCATTTCTAATTCTTCTTCACAATTGAGTTACCCTATCTTCTTTAGTTGTGTGATAATGCTGTACCATTGAAACATCCTGATTAAGAGGTTCAGTTTTATATTTAGTGTTATAAATTATCCATTAATGCTTTTTATAAATATTATCATGAGCTTTTTCTTACAGGCCATTACAGCCCTACAGGGTATTTAACACGTGGATGGGAGATCCATCAAAATTGGTTCTACTAAAGGGTGTAATAGATGTTATAAAGAGAGACTCGCTGCTCGATCTTGTATGTCAATCAGGAGAGAAACTTATGTCAGGATTATGTAGCCTGCAGAAAGAGTTTCCTCATCTGCTTCATTCTGCACGTGGACGTGGGACTTTCCTAGCTATTAGTTGTCCCACTACAACTCTGAGGGATGATCTTGTAGCCCGTCTGAAGAAAAAGGGTAAGCCTTGTTTAGTCATTTAGATTAGATTAGATTGATTTGCATTCAGTAGGTTCACTTGTAGCCAGAAAAGGCTGTGAACATTGAACATGTCTAGAGGTATAAAGTTTAATAGCATATATATGTACAAAAGTTAACATAAGACACATTATGGTACACAGGCAATATGAACAACAATATGGAAAACAAAGCAGGGATAATTATATATATGATACAAAATGAAACACTTTTTAAACCAGCTTTCACTTGGCTTATGCCAGTACGTCTCAACCTTTTTGCAATGGATACCATTCTTGTTATTTATTAAATACATATAGATTAAAAATACACTTTCAGCTTGCATCAAATATTTATAAGTAATGATTTGTCATTGGAATAGTTAAATACTACTTATAGAGCTACAGAAGCATTATCAGGATAATTTGTCATTCAGATAATCTTGTACAGAATAAAAAGATTTTGAGCAAAGGTACTCTCTAACAGCTTTTTTAAAAGCACCGAAATTATCAACTTTTTCTTTAAGAACATTAGGAAGTGCGCCAAATATTTTGATAGTTTCATAATACACACCTTTCTGAAAGCAAGAAAATTTAGCACTGGGATAATGGATATTATATTTTTGTCTAGTGTTTATTTTGTGAATTACATTATTTGTTGCAAATAAGGCACGATTGCATACAAAGAATTTTAGGATCGAGAATATATACATGCAAGGAAGCGTTAATATCTTCAATCTTGTAAAAAGATCTTTACAGGAGCATCTGGTGTGGGTGTTAGTAATGATTCTTATAACCCTCTTTTGCATAAGAAATATTTTTTTACTTTCTACTGAGTTGTCCCAAAATAATATTCCATATTCCATAATAGAGTTAAAGGAATGTTAGTACTCCTGTTATCCTGACATTTTATGTTAATGCAGTATTATGAGCTTTAAGTTTATTATTATGTAATATATATATAGCTTCTTGTGTATTTTATATACAGGATGGGAGGTGAATAAGTGCAAATAATTTTATATATAGTACAGAACAATACGTATAACATATGTGCATCTTGGTTTGTCTGCTTGCTAATAGCAATGTCACAAATGATTCAAAAAGTAAGGATACCATGTTTTTTGAACGGCCCTGCACACGACAACACCTTTGTTTACATCATGCACAAGGCCAGCAGTCATTCAAGCGATTTACAGCGAAGAAATAAGAGCCGATATTCAGCAGGACACTGTTGTTTACAAAGTATACAGTATGAGTGGTTTTATGTATGTTGAATTAGCAGATATTCATTTAATTTACGGCACTGCAGGGAATCTGCCAAACTTGCAAAGGACTTGTATCGGCAACGATTTCCAAATCGTCTTCAATAGCTGTAAAGAAGTTAAAATCCTATGATATACACAGTGACATTTTCATATATTTTATTTAATCGTGCAGGATATTATACACCTGCTTTTGTGTTGTTTTAGTTTTTGTGTTTTTATGGAGTGTTTTTGTGTTATGGCTTAAATTTAATTTTTCACTGTAGCAAGAGCAAATGTAAGGTTACTTGTACTTTAAGGTACCGGAGAACAAATGCATGTCTATTGATGTTAATGGTGTTGTGTTTAATATAAATAAATCACGGTCGCCCACTTCAACTGCAGAGCGAGGCCAGCAGTGTGACCTCTTATGCAATCAGGTGTCTATTAGAGGGAACACTAGCCATTCTTAAAACATTGCAACATTTTCCCCAAGAGCATCACTATCAGGAATAGTGGAAAAAGTGAACATTACAGGTTCATCACATCATCCTGAAATGCTCATACAAATATTCGCATTTATTCACGTCACATCCTATATATAAAACATACAAGGACCATTCAATAAGTGGTGTAACAGTATTTTCTTGACCAGCTGTTGCTCAAAATTTTTACATTTTATATGGGATATCTTTCAATATTCCTGAATCATCTCCTTGTTTCATTTCCAATAAACAGCTGCACTGTAACAAATGTTCAAAATGGCTTGTTATATTATAAACAAACAACACTTAGTAACTAACTTCACTTAACTGATAAGGGATAAGACAAGTGAAGTTGGCTATCAAGTGTTGTAGTTTATTTATAATATTTGGATATATATATTGTGACTTTATGGGTTCATAGAATTAAAAGTCCAATTTGCCGAAATTCTAAATGTTGTTTATTTCCGTAGAGATACACTGTTCAATTCACGTAACAACATTACATCACCTATACAACACAATTCTCCCAAGGTCGACGACTATGACAAACAGTGACAGCTGATTACATTAGCTCTCGTTACAGCAACACTCTTGTTACACAACTGTCTTTACAACAACAACACTCTCAGCTGTTCTCTGCTTACTCACTCTGTTTACAACTCTACTACTACTGCTGGCATGTCACAATCGCTTATATATCTCCTGATAATTTCTAGATCACTCTAAGATAAACCAGAAACCAAATCATCTCGATCAGTCCAGCAGCAACTAGAAATTTCCATTTATCTCAGTTTGCTTCAGCAGACCTTTATCTGCAAGTTATCTTGTCTGCTGGCACTTGGTTTTCACACTGCCCGCCTATTGGTTCCTTTTGTGTAAACAAGCCGCGGGATCGTAGATACAGGTTCACAATAATATATTTTTGTAATTTTACATCCTCCAACGTTAAGTCATATCGGACGGTGAATGAAATGGGTGAAATGATGCTCAGATGTGTCCAGGGTCCATGGAGCTTTGAGCTACCCAACATTCGTCTTTCAGGATAAGGGAAAACCTAGAAAAAAACCTTATCCAGGTAACTCACCCTAATATTTGGATTGTTTCTCTGTCATTAGCGTCAGTTGTTTATAAAATGGCTTGTTCTAAATAAAGAGTACTGATTGAATTCCTTTTGGCAGAAAATAAGATCATTATAAATATTCAAAGATATCCAAAAAGATTAAAGAGAATTGGCATTGTGTAACTTTTTGGAAGGTGAGGAAATGACACACCTGTGTATTTGTCTTCATAAAAATGTGAACAAAGTTCTCCATGAACAATACAAAGCCAGTCTGCATTCCCAAGAGTGATCACAAAACTTTGGTGATCCATTCTTCCTTATTCATTCTATTGTTCAGGTCTCCACCTTAAAACTTGCACCTCTTGGGAACACTGAATGGTGGTTTCTTTTGGAAACACTTCAGCAATTTTGAGGAAGTTTGAGATGCAGAAACAAATTGTTTGAAACATAGATCAGTAAGTGGTACCATGGAGCTAAATTGGCTCTTCCATTAAAGTGTAAGGTTGTAGATATGACAAATGATGTTTAACCAGAGAATTGAGGAATGTATGTGGTGTATGTAAATTCAGAATAAAACAGTATATTAACCGCTTCACTGATGGCCATTTAAACCCTTCAGGGGCTGGAAACGGATACCCAATAAACAGAACAAGACATTTAAATTGTTAAATGTTGTAAAAGTGCATCATAAATACAATTCCGTATCTTCCGTATTATTAAGTTATTTAAACGAAACAAAAACTGGTTTAAAACCCATTAAAGGCAGTATACATCTACAGTAATAATAAAGTAGAGACTACATTAATAAATCGTCGAAATTTCACTACTTTGTTTCACTGTAGCAAAAGCCATTATTTGCGCCGAACGCGCCTAATATTTGAATCATTTTGTTTTGTGTACATACGAACGAATGTATGTATGTTTAGCTACGCAAGCGACTTCTTTGATTCAAGTTTAGTTTATTTATGCTATACCAAGCGATAGTCATACGAGTATATGTTGCATTACACTGAAAAGAAAACTCTCTGTCAGCATCTGTTATTACAGTGTTTCTCAACCAAGGTTTCTGGTAGCCTTATGCAGCTGTTTTTGGCTCAGTAGTTTAGTTATTTATACTCTCTCTGTGTTCAGAGTGATTTCTTATAGCTATCAAGAGCTAAATGAATGACACATTTGAAATTATATCGAGATTTAACTGTATTGGAACACCACAGTGAAGCGAAAAATTATTAATTTTTAGATGAGTCGTATTTATTACAGTCGTATTTATTAGTCGCATAAGAGCCGTAGATGCAAACGATGATTTACGAAACATGTCCTCAAAATAGGTACGAAAGTGAAGCAGATGTGTAATAAATACAACTCATCTAAAAATTAATACATTTGAAATTGTTACATTTCAATGTTAACCATGGCTTATCCCCGTAATGTAGCAAATAAATTACCTTGCGTATGATGTATACAGGCTTCTGATATTACTGTAGAAAATCTGGAATATTTGCTGTGCGATTGTGAACGAGATGTTTAGGATATAGTTAGCAGTGACGTGTACTGGTCTACAGATGGCATGTTAGCTACTCCATCGTTTGGGGAAAGTGGCGGATCAAATATGGGTGATGTGGATCAGCTATTACTAGCTATCCCTCTTTACGAAAAACAGTTAAATGGTAAAAAAAGTATTTTTATACTATGCACAATTGTTTAGTAATTTTCAGAGCTGTAAATTCATGCAAGCCATTCACCTACCTGCACTTGCGCGTATAAATAGCTCGTAACATAATTGAGTATTATAATACTCAGAGGTAAGGGGTAAGAAATTCACCTCGACATCACCCCTCATACTTGAGAGAAAACACTTTCCTAAAAGCATACCACCCACAACCAAAAAAGTTGCAACCATTTTGAAAATGTCTAGTGTGTTGCAAAAAAGAAGTTTGCAAGGAAACCAATATTATTTGGTGTGAATCTGCAGATGTGCTCTTAGGTGTTAATCCCGGTTTGGAGGTGTACAATTCAAAAATAAACCTTTAAGGGTATTAATTTTTCGCTTCACTGTGGTGTTCCAATACAGTTAAATCTCGATATACTTTAAGGGTATGTTTACATCCCATATAGAACTAATTTAAATTTATTGTAAAATAGGAAGATTAAAATAATTGGCGTTATATGACCATTAAATGCATGTATGCGCAGGACGTCTATACACCTCCATATCGGTTTGGGGCATTTTAACTTGGACATCATATGACGTCCATATCGGTGAAAGGGTTAATCATAGTTGAAGCTTTTAATATAAAATAGTAAAAAATATCAATAGTGATACTAAACAAGTTTTAGCTTCTGTTTAATTCTGTATGGTGTCATTCACTTCTCTTCTACATGTAGATGATGATGAGGAGCAGTTTCTTCAGCAAAGAACACGAGACTAACAAAGATATACAAAATATTTTGTGTACATCAAGTCCAGTTCAAAGGCTGGATTCATTACACTGCTAGGTATCATTATCAACCAGGTAATACCATAGGCATTTTGCGTGATAATAGACAATTAAATGAGAATACCTTTTTTTATAAAATAATGATAATGTAAATTTTGGCATTTATATCTTTTAAATGAAACAATAAGTGTAAATTTTCCCTTGCTCACCCCTCAGAAAGTTTTAAAATAGCCAAGTAGTTCTGAAAAACTTGATTAAAATGTAATGTATTGCTGGATCACCTTTTTGGTCCTGAACAATCGCAGACACTATAAGAAAAACATCTACTAACCCTGTTAAGGCTGCTAATAGGTAAACATTTCCTGGTCAACATATCATGAACATTTTTCATTACACAGGGCTGCAAAATTAAATTTTTGTTCAAGGCTTTTACAAGGGTTATTTTTAATAATTGCTGGCCTCTGTTGAAGAACATGAAGTCATAATATGGCAGTCATGTATGAGAAAGCTGTAATAATGCTATCAAAAATTGTCATCGAGATTTAACTGTATTGGAACACCACAGTGAAGCGAAATAATGATTAATTTATAGATGAGTCGTATTTATTACACTCTGCTTCACTTACGTACCTATTTTGAGGACATGTTTCGCAAATCATCGTTTGCATCTTCGGCTCTTAAGTGAAGCAGAGTGTAATAAATACGACTCATCTATAAATTAATAAATAAAAATTGTCATATTTATATAGGGTAGTTAAATTATAATTGAACCCGCTCACGACCTCTCTCTATTGGCAGTTGCCAGGGAACTTATAGACAGCAGAAGGCAGACTAGAATTCTTATCTTAAAATAGATGCTGGATATTTTACCTTCTGCACTCGAACAGATGCCATATCTTGTGTAAATATTCTCACTCACTCTCCAAAACTCAGCAGCAGCTTTACTTGTGATTTCTTGTACAGTGTTTTCCTTAAGTGCCTGTGGATCAATACACTATATCTTTTAAAGGACCCTATAAATAAAAGTCACAACTCATTAGGTCAGGAGAATGAAGGGGCCACAAATCAACACATTATTCTGTCCTCAAACACCTCTCTTACTGCATTTAATTATTTGGCAGCCATATGTGCTGTTGCAGAATCTTGCTGAAACCAACCTTACAATTTCTCTTTTTTCAAGTGATTGAAAAATGACCTTAGAATTAACCTCTGATATCGCTCTGCATTTATTATTTCATCAAAGAATATATACCCTATTATTCTTCTAGCACCTGTAGCACACCACACTCCAATTTTCTGATCATAGTGACGCACTTCATTCAGTAGCACAGGTTTTTCTGAAGCCTAGTGTCAACTCTTTTGAGTATTTACACGTCCAGTTAAATGAAACCAAAATTCATCAGTGAAAAACAAAAACCATGGGTCAATGAAACCTCTTTCTATGAATTGGAAAAACCAGTTGCAATAATTCACACGTTTAGAGGGATCATTTGACTTGAATGCTTGCACACCTGCATAGCAATAGGGCTTAAGTTTCACCAGACGTGTATCATTCCAACCCTAATATAGAACAGGAAATCACAAGAAAATCACAAGAATACTTGCTGCTGAGCTTTGGAGAGTGAGCAAGAATATTTACACGAGATATGCTGCCTGTTTGACAGCAGAAGGTCAACATTTCCAGCATCTATTATAAGATGAGGATCCTAGTCCGCTTCAGCCATTGTAAACACCCTGACAACTGCTGGCCCTCTTGCGCAGTGGAGAGGCTATGAGTGGGTTTGATTATAATTTAACTATCCTATACATAATGCACTTTAATAATATTGAAATTTTAATATATTAATATTATTTAAAATATTATACTGTAACCTGAAGCTGTTTGTTTACAAATGCAGGCAGTAAACAAAATCAAACAGTTAAGCGTGATTGGAGGAATTTAGTAACTGTGAAATGACAAAGTGTGAAAAATCCGACTACAAATAGGTTTGTTTTTTTTTTTTTTCTTTTTTTTTTTTTTTTTTTTTTCCAATTAAAGTCAAACATCATTCATTTGTTCATAGGCCTAATCATAATTTAAGTTCAGTATATTCCAAGTCTTACAGAGGCACATACTTGCTCAGTAACACTTCCTCTTCATAATGAAATTTTGTCTTCAAGATTTTCTTCTATGCTGTAGCTCAACATCTCTTTTTAGAAATAAACAGTAGCCAGCCTTCATCCCATCTGCTTTGATAATGTGATTCTATTTCTTTCTTGATGGACCTTTACCTGACACGATTGCACAGGACGGCACGTTGGCCATGGTAGCTCAAAGGGTAAAAGCGACTGGACGGAAACCAGGAGATCCGTGGTTCAAATCCCGGCCATGGCATTGAATTTTTCATGTTTACTCTATCTATTCTAATGTTTGGTCATATAAATATTTCTTCTTGAAGTTTAGCTTCAAAAGGAATGGAAAATTTGCAACTTATCAGCTTATCTATTTTGAACAACTACCATCTTTAGGCAGTGCTTTGACAAACTGTTTTATGATTCCCAGTTCCAGCACATGGTCCTTGCCTGGGAATTGAACCCAGTATGCCTTTGTGAGAGTCAAATGGTCTATCCACTCAGCCATGGCGCAGCACTAATTGCTTCTATAGTTAATAATTTTAGTTTCCTGGTTAATCTCTATTTCAGAAAGGGAGCATCTTGGAATCACTATTCTTTTTTTTTTTTTAATTTTAGTATTTGTTTACTATACTTCTATGTTTAGGGACATGACATTCTAAAAATGTTTAGTGTTACCCTCATAATAGATTTGCAGCAGATTGCTAATTATGATATATTCTGAGAATCCTGTAATTGATCTTTGTTCCCCCCCCCCCTTTTTTTTTACAAATTTTAAAGTTATAAAATATGACACTTCTAGTGAAACCACAGAATAATTTGAGCATTCATAATAAAATTAATTGTTTTCAGGTATACAATCTGGTGGATGTGGAGACTTATCAATAAGAATGCGACCAGCATTAATCTTCACTCCAAAACATGCTGATATTTTTCTTGATCGCTTTCACCAAGTTCTGAAGGAAACTAAATAACTGCTTTACTTTTCTACACAGAAAATTGTAACTTTTAAATGAAATGGCATTCTGCATCTTTTAGCTTTGCCACTGCTTCAGGAAAGAGCATTGAAAGCTTCTGCTATAGCAGATACTTTTAATAATCTTCCTAGGATGCTGATTCTTGATATACTTTGACATTCATCTTAGTTGAGGAATGTCAATTCTGTTCATTTAAAAAATTAGAATTTAATAATCAGTATTTTGAGCATTCATTTACACAAATCATGTTAACGTAAGCAATGTATATATTAAAGAGCAATACATACATAAAACTATAAAATATATGCTACTAAACCAATAAGTTTAGTAGTTCCAACTGCAGCATGTATACAATTAATTATTTTGTTTATTCCAGAAAAGGATTTATTGCAATTCGTATAGCACAAAAGAAATACACTCCAACTGGATCTTGCTTTCAACAGGAGTTTCTTAAACTCTTGAAAGTAGTAAGATATATTATCATAATATTTTTGGAATATTTTGTTCTTTCTTTCTATAGTATTTATAAAGCCAAAGAATAAAAAAAAAATAACAATTTTGTGTGAGGGTGAATTTGTATATAAGGTAAATATATAAATGCAAATATTTTTTATTTTAACTCAAAGCTAACTACAATGAGTCAGTGTTTCTCTCAATGTCATGGAAATATCTTTTAGCCTTGCCTTCTTTGCTAATTGTGTGCTCCTTGTCGGTAGGCTGTCAAAACTACTCCCAAATGTTAAGAGGAATTTAGTAATAGCAACATCCAGGTATAAATTATACTTCCACATTGTTGTGAGCTTCAACACTAATCCAAACTTTCCCTTATACCCATTGCTGTAGTAAGCTCTGTTTGAGTTAAATTATAACCATGCTTTAGAATAAATACAGCCCATATTATATCTGTACATTCCTGACTTTTGTTTTGACATTTCCCTTAATGACTGAAAAAAAGAATGTGAAATACTTGTTTGGAATGCTTTATATCTCAAAAAAAATGCAGAAAAAAACAAAAGTTTAGAATGTAATATTCAGAAACAAGAATATATGACGTTGACTGAGAGAACAAGGGACCTTTACAAGGAATCTCACATGATTTCCATACATCAGTATTAAATAACAAATAGAGGTTGTGAAGCAGAAATTTGTACCTAATGTAAACATATAAATTCAAAACAAATTCTCTTGAATTTGTTATCAGTATTTCACAATGGATTCTCATAAAAAGAAAAGAAATGTTTCTTATAAAGCAAAAGTGATCAAAGCATTTAAGTGATTGTCACAGATGTTTTAACTTGATTGATCATGCAAGAAAGTCCTGAGCATTCATTATCTAGCAAAGCTTGGAGCTGAGAGCATACCCAAATGTAGAATGACTAGTCTCAAATAAAATCAGTTAAGCTTGGGGGTGATAATACAGCAATTTAAAATCTTGAGGTCCCATATGATTTATCACTTATCAAATGTTTTACTTATCACTTATCAAATGTTTTACTTGCCATATTTCATAACCTTACTCCTCTTCTTGCATTTAGTTAACAGCCAAAAATCCCAACTACTTCCCCGCCATTTTTAAGTGCAGTCATTTGTGACATGTTAAGTCCTGAAGTGTGTACCCAACATTTGGCCTGATTAGACAAACAAAATACATAATTATTAATATATTTGACAGTATTCTCCCTCCTTTCTCTCTTTCTGTTAAAAATTCAAATTGTTTGCATTTATATATTTTCCCTCAGCATGCACAGAAAAGGAAAAGGAAAGAAAACTAGATGTGATATTCATTAACATTTATTATTTTCATTCACAATTCATTTATGAATCTTCAAAAGTGGTAATTTAGGAATTTTTGTCTACAGGATTGAGTTTTCTAGCTATTTTAAAATGAGCTATAATAAGAAATCATTGTCCTAAGAGCATTGTATTACATATAGTCAAAAATGCTGAAGGGTCACAGAATATGTATTAATATACATGTGCAATACTAGAAAATAACTATGCATTTGCACAAAGCTTTAAGAAAGAAAGTAATTTTAAATCTTTAATAGTAATATTTTTTAAGATTTATAAAATTCACAATAATATTTTTATATTTATTGAATATATAGTGTACATTTATTTTTGCATGTAATATTGCAGTAATTATTCTAATGTAAAAAGGTCTACAAATTTAAGAGCATACCATCAAATCTACTGTAAAGATTAAGCATTTTGTGAAGCACTGGTAATAACAGATGGGTTAAAAAAAGAAAATACTGCCTGCAAAATCTTCTTATATTTAAGTGCCAGCTTCTAAATCCATTGTGTCCTCAAACCTCAAACATTTGTTTTGTTTTAGATAATTGATGGAAATTAATGATTTCTTCACACTAGCCGTATATTGGCTAAGGTATTTAATAGAGTCAACATGAAAAATTCAATGCCATGGCCGGGATTTGAACCACGGATGACAAGTTGGTATCATGGTAAGTTGGCCATGGTAGCTCAGTGGGTTAGAGCGAATGGACGGAAACCAGGAGATCCATGGTTCAAATCCCGGCCATGGCATTGAATTTTTCATGTTGACTCTGTTTTGTTGTCCAAAATAGAGTTAAACACTGACATTTGCTTAAGTTTTTAGGATCTTAAATAGAAAAAAACTAGAAAGCATTCATAATCTAAGTTTATTTATCTGTTTTGTTTAGTAGAAAAAATTAACAAATGGAAACATTCAGTTAACAATAACAACAATCATAATAATCATAATAATAATTTATATGTTATTTGATGGTATGCATACTGAACTAACATCACAAGGAGGAAAATATTTGGCAGCTACATATTTTCCTTTGCCAGTTACATGCAGTGAAACTGATTGGGGTTACATTAACTTATCTTATAATTAGCATATCAACATAGAAATAAAATATAATTTATGATCCTGAGAGCCTTAGGTTACATTATATATATTATTTTCCCTAGAGGGTAAAATGTGGCTTCAAATTATTGGTATTTTGGATGATTTTGGGTTCTGATATATATATATATATATAACATCATATCATTAGGAAATTTGAACTAGCAAATTTTAAGTATTTGGAATTTTAATATGTTCCCATAGCTTGTACATTTTATATAATTTCTTAAAGTTTATTGAAACAAGTATATTATATACAAATATGTATATGTATTACATAATGAAGCTGATGGTGTAGGTGTGTAACTAATGTTAACTTTGGCATCACTATCTTGTTTTGAAAGCATTTATATAACTCAGGTGCTCATAATATGCAAGCTATAATTATAATTATTGTGTATTGTAAATCCAGTGTGTTGAAGTGCAAACTAGGTTTAGCAGTTTTAATTGTGTACACACATATAATGTGATTTTATGTACTATAGTATTTTTAGATATTGTACCAAACTGTATTAAAGTAAGGTTGCAGTAATGTTTCATTATGCATATCGTGCCTTTGAGCTGTTTATTGTTAACATACCCAGAGATCTTAGCAAATGAAATGGTTGATTGTCTGCAGCTGATACGTAAAACTAATGGTGTTTAAATTCACAGTGGCATCACATAAAGCTTAAGCCACATTTTCTCAAAGCATTAGTATATGGCCAGGAAGGCTGCAATTTTTTATTCAAATTGCCTATAGAAGAAACTACATTCTCCCTTGGAAAAAAGAATAGTACAAAAGAAACTAAAAAAGAAACAAAAGAAGCTATTTAAATTTAAAGGGAGTCAATTAATGACGCTAAACAACACTTAAATCCCCCACTTAGAACATGACATCCCCCAGAAAGATTTGTTCAGCAAGTTGATCGAACCGCCACCAGAGGAGACATATGACAAAATATCACCAGCTACACCACTGAGAACCTGTTGATGTCCAGTTGACAATGGAGGAAAATAGTCTCTGAAACATGATTAAAAATACGTGTTTTTCCGTGTCATTAATCGACTCCCTTTAAATTTAATTTATTACTACAACACTGTTTTCAACACTTCCAAGAAAGGAATTGTAGCAGAAGCTGTTTTTATTTTACTTCTAAATATTTAAAACATGCATTGACTGACTCACCTAATTTAGCACTTGCATATTTCAATAATAGTGGTACTCCGAAAAGACGCTCATGAGCAAAGGACTATCACACTGTCTCCATTTATACACTTTCTATTTACACCTTCCAGATCAAGCTTGTTTCTTTTTTTCACTACACAAAGCGTACAGTTTTGCATCACCTGAACTGTTCTAAGGCATGAAAAAGCACTTCCGGTAGCTAACTTTTTTCCTGCTTTTATGCTTGCAAGATGTAAGTAATAAGTTGATGCACTAAGTTTTCTCTGAAGGTCACTTGCCTGGTGTCATAAATTACACATATTGAACGACTGAGTTCACAATATATACATGGAGTACAAATGTAATTCATTGAAATCGTAGCATGATTATTACTTCTTATTCCATGTTTTCAAGTTGTCCAACAATCTTATTTGCTGACATTGTCTTCTTCTGACTAATTAGAGTTTTAGATTAAAATAAATGCTAAACACATAACTGTTATGTAGTTTTGGAGAGAAACCAATTAAATAATCTCCAGAAAGATAATGAATTGTTCTTTTATGCAAGCAATGTTTATGGCAAGATTGGAAAGGTAGAATCAATGTGAAAAATTTTGAATTTGAGATCTTCTTGTGGTCTACTAGCAAAAATGCTAGCCAGTTGGAGAATTAAATGTCAGGTGGTATGTTCCTATGGTAGCTCAGTTAAAACAATCACATGGAAACTGCAAGATTAGTAGTTTAAAACTGGCTTTGGCATTGCAGTTTTCAACTTAATTCTACCTTTCCAATGTGCAGAAGATTAAATGTAACTTTTTAATTTATTTAAATATATAGGGTTAATTTAAATTAAACTTACTTTCTTATACAGTCAATTTCAACACTTATTTCACAAAAAACTTGATTAGAAACATTGCAGAAAGTGTAGCTCTTACTGTTGCATGACATGGAGGACTAGCAAGAGCTTATTAGGATAGTTCTACTGCAGTCATCTCAGTTACGCAAAACTGCTGCAGTTTTGTGATTTATACTTGAAGGCTGATTCAGATTTATTCACCAACAAAATTCATACAGAATATCAACTTCGTAAAAAAAAAAAAAAAAAAAAATGCTAAGTCAAACATTATCATATTTACAGTATATCAAAGAATTCAAGAAATAACACAAGGTTGCACCGAGGTGAAATAAAGATATCCAGCATTTGCCTTAATGACTGAGGGAAACCTCGGTAAAACCTGTCAGGTATACAATTACATTAGATTTCTATGTACATTATATTTGCAACTGATGTAGGTACTAATAGGTATTAAAATATAGATGATGTAGAGTGCAATCTTTGTTTTGGAGGTTGTTGCCAAGCATCTTCTTGAGACGAAGTGCATCTCCAGGTGCATCTCTCCATGAAACAAAAAAATTCAAAGATAAAAAACTGGGATGGATGGCTTATTTACTAATTTATAATTCTAAAAAAGCAAGTAATTTAGTGCAAAGGGTAATTAAAATTGGGTACTCATGAATTCATCAACTGAATAAAACATATATTTTAGGAGAAAGCTTTTAATTTTTTTTTTTAAATTCTTTGATCTGCAGAACTTTGATTTTACTATGGGTTTTACTATGTAAGTTTACACCTTTATGGGAAATTGAATTCAAACTTTTTGTTGATCTATGTTGTTGGAGATGGATTGTGTTGCTATTCGGTACAGCCTATATGTACACTCATTAGCAGCTGAGGAGCTTCTGAGCCACTGAAATTAATTTTATCTTTTTGTGTAATGGAGATTTGATTCACGGGATTCATTTTACCCTCTCCTTAAAGCCTTTCAGTAGCTTTCAAAAACTTGTAAAAAGCAAAATAAAACCAAGTTAAAAATATACATGATTATAAAGAGCAACCTTCCTACTCCAAACAAAATGCAGGATAGAAGCAACTGGCTTATAAAGCTGGAATTATGAGCTATTTAGAGTTCACTTAACATGGTTACCTTAACCAATATAACCAAAGAGTTTGTCAGTATCATTATTTTCCTTTCCATAACAAAGTTGCACTCTCATATGACTAGTTCGAACTGATTGCTTTGGAACAAAGGATTTTTGTATGATTCTATGGTACTTGCAATTTTTTTTTTTCTTGTGTTCTTTTGTTTCGTAAACATTTCACAGAGAACAAGACTTTCACATCTAACCTAAAGAATTAAAGTGAAAAATATCTTTTAATTGAGGTTGTTAGGACCAGGTCAGTCTTATCAACCATGTTTTCAAAGTTAGAGCTGTCTTACAAAATTAACTGTATACTCTTAAGTAACACCAGACTAACTGTAACCATATATCTGTATTTTATGTTGTGTCACTGAAAGTTGCTCATCCTAGTCTTGACTTTAGCCTCTGACATCAACCATTCAGTGATCCAGTGATATTGTGCAAAAATATAGCTAAACTTTAACTTCACTAGCAAACATATGTAACTTATTCAAAAGGGCTAATATTCAAATTATTGTAAGATATCTTATGATTAGATTGAAAATCTTTATATTTATATATTTTGCTGTATTAACATATTTCATTTTTATAATTGATGTTGAAATCACTTATATCCATATTAGCTATAAGACTAAGTCTACAGGGTCATGAAATTTATTTCTTCTAGATGTATCTTACTGCAGCCTTACTCTTTAGTAGGTATTAAATATAACAAAGCAATTTATTGGAAATGTAATGGTGCATACACCAGCATGTACAGTTTTTAACATCAATCTTATGTAATGGTAATAAGGAAATCTTTTGTCTTCCATATAATAAAAGTTGTGATTTTGCAGACTGTGAAGGTAGCAATAAAAATGGAAAATGTTTTTAATTACTATTGAATACAATGTTGAATACATGGCATAGAAATTATATACGTAGATTTATTATTTTGCCTGTATTTTCAGTTTAACTGAACATGAAAGCTTTTCAGCACAATTTTTCACTTGTACTATGCTACACACACACACACACACACACACACACACACACACACACACACACGCACGCACGCACGCACGCACGCACGCACGCACGCACGCACGCACGCACACACACACACACACACACACACACACACACACACATAAAATTTGTTTTTATCTTAAGTGGATTATGGGGATATTCCTAATTTTAAAATGTTGGATACACACTTGCTAAGGATACAAGGAAAAGGGGGGAAAAACATTTATTTTAATTTTATAATTTAAATGAGTTTATATATACTTTTTAAGCCTCACACATATCAAATTGTAAGGTAAAAGTTTTTTATTTTTATTATTTATAAATGAAACAGTTTTTGGTTATACTGCATCTTCATTTATTTCTGATCTTTTATGGGCAAAGTTTTGAATGTAATGACTATTTTAAGAGTAAATTTAATAAATCTCCATAGTAGTATAGCATTTGTACTAACAGCACTACTATTGCTGAAAGCATATACCTTTAATGCCCTAACTATGCAATGTCAACATTAAACTGCGCATTTAAGACCTAGAAATTCCAATGAACTAAATATGTACCTTTGAAAGGCAGCAATAAGAGCAAGAATGAATGCTATGGTTAGAAGGTCCTTTAAGTGTTCTTCCACTATCTAATGCTAACCAAGAGTGATAATGGGAGTATAGAAAACTTCTGCAATATTTCATTTCTAGTACCTTGTACCAGAGGCAGGAAAAAACTAAAATAAGCATCATTTTAGAAGGGTTACATTCTCATAAATGTTCAGAAATATATTCAGACAGCTAGCCAAAATAACAGTCCCCCAACTTTGTATTAAACTTATATTCATCAGTTTCCAAAAATGACACTCTAGACCTACAGTCGTCCATTACTTTAGAAGTGTGTATATTAGTAAGAACTGTCATGATTTAGTACACCTAAGATGCAATAGAGGGGGGGAAGCATTGTCTTTCAGTATGAAGCATTGCCTGCCTCTTTGGTGTGGGGTTAGCACGTTTGCCTCACATTCAAGAGGTCCCTATGCCTCACATTCAAGAGGTCCCTAGTTTATTCTCAGTAGAGAGAATTCCCAAGATAAGATTTTTTCCAGGGTTTCCCCTTATTCTGAAAAGATGAATGTCTTAAAACTCTTATGGATCGGGCTCATGTGAGCATCATCTTGTCCATTTCATTCATTTATCGTTCAATTTGACCTAACTGGTTAGAAAACACATTGAAGCAAACTATCATAAAGAAACAGAGTAATTTTTTTGGACATTTGTGTATGATTAATAAATATGTGATTTTTATTTTGGAGTAGTTATTTGAAACTTTTTTTTTTTTAACCAGATAGGTCAGAACAGTTACTAAAAGCTGTTTTTCCCGCCTCTGCTGTGTCGTTCATATAATGTTCACCAGCTATTATGTTATAATATCAGATATTGGCAGGAAACTTAGAAAATTAATAAATATGTTGTATAAGTATTCATTTTACAAATCAAAACTTTATATTGTAAATTCTTAGTGGGCACTAAACTGAAGAAGTGAAATGCAGCAGCCTCCATTATGTGGCATCATAACTATGACAGGAATGCCATGAAAGTTAGGTTAAACATGAAAGTAATAAACCCATAGGCTTGTGCCATAGGAAACATAAAAATTGAAAAAGTAATACCTAGTCTTCAAACATTTTTCTATGCCATGATTTAGATATGTGCACTCTTGTCTAGTCTCACTTGTTACAATAATTAAGTAGCTGCAGTAACTATTTTCTTCCTGGTTCTAGTCAGAATTTTGAGAAGTACAGAATGTTGAAGAAATTTATGAATAATTGTTTATGTAACAAATGTTTTCAAAAACTTGTTTATTTACTCTGATGTGAACTCAGAATAAGAAAATAGAAAGTTTATTTTTTATGCAAATACAGCAAAAATACATTGTTTTTTAATCAAATTTCATGCAACAAAGAATATAAAATAAAGTTTTAAAAGAAAAATTAAATTAAAATTGTTCAGTCTCTTAACATCTGAAATTGTTATGGGATTATTTAAAAACTTTATAGTGAAATAAATTTTGCATTCATTCATAGTTTTGAAGAGTGAGTGTGACAACCATTATAGAAATGATAATAAGAAATTAAATGGCAAAGGAATTGCTGAAAGCGATTTCAACATTTCCATTAATACTAGTGCCTTTTTTCTGTTTTAATTTCATTAGCTATGTACTAACATTTTGTGTAATGTTAACTGAAAACCTAGTCACTGCTTTAAAATATTTTTGTCTCTTTAATAATGAATTTTCATAAATGTTTTAAAGAATTGCTACACAAAATAGACTTAATGTTGTATTCGCTGCTTCTGTTACAGTTTCAAAATTCTTTAACACTTGAAGTTCAGTTTCTTCACCCATTTATGTTTCTCTTAAATAAGAGTTAAGAAAATCCTGATGTATGCTATAAGGTTGTGATTTACATCTTGTGATTAATATATATTTAACAATAGTAGAAGATTATGTTAACAAGGCTTTATAATAATCAGTAATAACTAAGAACACTAATTTCAATACAGAATTATTTTAAGTGTGTTTTTAATATGCCTATATGTTGCTGTATCAAACTGAAGAAATAACAATTGTGTTGTTTATCTGTAAGAATTTTGGTAGAAGATTAGATTTGAGGTAATTATTAGTTGTTAAAAAGAAGAAAACATTAGATGATTAAGCTGTCATAGTCACCATGCAGAGTTAATGAGACCTGATAAATGTCTTCCATTAATCATAAATGTCAGTTTCATGGTCCAATAATACAGTCTTCCAAGTTACAGCAAAATAAATGCCATAATAAAAGTGTTTTATGTATTTCTAAAACTAGCTGTGTGATGCAGTTGCTTAAAATTTATGATTGTTACAGAATATCAAATAAACATATGTTAATCCATGAACAGTCAGTTTTTGTCTTTTGAAGTGCATGGAAATTTTCCCTGGTTTAATTAATATATTACTTTACCGGTGAGGTGAGGTGCTTGGGGAGGGAGAGAGAGAGAGAGAGAGAGAGAGAGAGAGAGAGAGAGAGAGAGAGAGAGAGATAGATAGATTTGATTGAAAATGCATCTGCCTGCTTTTTTAACCAACAACCAAGTTTTTTTCTTTGTATCTTATTTTCAAATAATTTTTGCATCACTGCTGGTCACCCTTTCACTACTGCATAATTGAGAACCTCATATAGTAATTCCTTCAAGTTAAGTAAAGTCACAAGTCAGTTTCATATATGAGCTTATTCTCAGATTTCCATAAAACTTTGTTACAATGTAGCTCATATTTGTATTAATCACATGTGTAGGAGTCCATGCTCAAGCTGAGATGTTATTTTGATTTCAGTGGAACTACTTGTTTTTGTGCTTGTTGAGTCCAAAACAGCATTTTTAGGAAAAGTGCATGCATGTGCATTATAACTCAAAATGCAAACACCAAACTTGATATTCATATTTATATCTTCAAACACAAAAGCATTTCATTATTTTTTATACTGTTAAAAATAGCTTTAGCAATTCATAAGAATACAATAGTTCAAATATTTACATGACAATACATATTTGTTGAATTTTCTGGGAATACTGTGTGAAGTAGGTTTTCATAAGCCATGGAAACTTCAAGGCCAGCATAGAGCCATCCATTTTTATTCAAGTACAACTTTGCTTTCTTGTATACCCCTCACACCTATGATAAAATGTGTATACAACTTCCTGCAAACATTTATCTTGATTAATAGAAACTAATTGAATTATATAGAATTAGAATTATTTATTTAGCATTTAATTTCTATACAGAAATATTTGCTTATTCAAGATACAGTACAAACGATACAAATTGGAAATACAGAATTAATCAGTTCTGCATGCAATAATCAGATTAAATAGTATCAAAGTCAGCAAATACAGAGAACTTACATGAATTGACAACCATTAGTATCATAAAATTATTCTCATGTAATCATTTACTCTACTTAATCTGGTGTCTAAAATATTCAAAGAACTCTTGAGTACTATAGACGCACTGATTTATTAAAAATGATTTCACATCTCTTCTGAATCTTTTCTTATCATTGTTTTTGATTTTCTTTGTGATTAGGTTATACATGTGAAACCCTTTATGTAGTACTGAGTTAAGTTTTTTATTTGATCTTGATCCCAGTATATGTAATTTAGTACTATTCCTAGTATAATGTTCATGAATAGTGTTATTTATTTGAAAGTATTGCATGTTGTTATTTATAAAGCATACAGTTTCTGTATTTATATTTCTGTATATAATTTTGGAAGGATAATTGGTGAAAGCTATATAAAAAATCTGGTGTATTGCACCAAATTACTATCTCTACTTTAATATAAACTCTTCTTATAAACAATTTTTACTTTTATGTGCGTTTGAGGGAATTTAGTAACAGTGATGTCCAAATTAATTGAAAAAGCTATTTGTAATCAGTTTTTAACACTCTGTCACTTACATTTTTATTTTTTGAGGGACTAGTTTTGGAAGCAATAGCAACCAACTACAAATAGTTTTCTTCTTCTATTTTATTATATCAGGATAAATACTTACAAAATTTCTTTTTATTATGTATTTACTTGTAGGTACAATAGAAATAGAAGACAGTAGAACTAAGTGATAGGTCAAATTTTTAAAGAGCTGATCACTATGTGATGGCTTTGAAATTGCACTCTGTTTACACATTTAGGGCATCGCCTCCAAGGAGTTCACCAAGTCAAAATTCAACATTAACTGAGGATATTAGGAAGGTCCTAACAAAACACATTTTACGTAAACACTAGCAATATATGGAACATGGAGTACTAATTTTACTCAAAATGTTATAAATAAGTTTTTGAAAATGAAAAGAAAAAAGTAATTAACAACAAAATTTATTTGACATAAATTGTCTTACATTTTTTGTATAGGGAGTTTTTGTCTGTTACATTTTACCAGTTGTGTAAATGTCATTCAGAATGAAGCAAACTTCTGAGTACATTCCCAGAAAATTCAAAATAAACATTTCATTTGTCTTGAAAATATCGAACAAACCAACCGTGTAAATAATTATTTCTGCATGGTACCACCTATGAAGCTCTTTTCAAAGAAGAAAAAGTCGACTGTGAATTACTCAAATATACCTTCAGCTTTTTGTCCAGTACCCCACTCCAATGAACTCCCTATTTCACTTCCACCTGAGTCCTATACCATTGATTCTGATGATGAACCAAAATCCAGCACTTTTGAAACTATACCTGAAGCTTCAACATTATGATCTTGTTTTAAACATTCAAACTGCATCCCACTTACACAGAACGACTCAAAATGACTTAAATGATCTTGTCCAAAACTTGGAACTTTCAAAGACTAAAGCGGAGCTGCTACTATCTCGACTAATTTAGTTTAAGTATCTCTTAGAAAATGTGAAGCTATCAGCGTTTAGAACAGGGCACAGGCCTTTGGAACAATTTTTCAAAATAAATAATATTATACTTTGTAATGATGTGCAAGCCTTAATGGAAGCCATAAATATCCACCACACCAGAACAATGAGGTTTCGGCACTGCGACCAGTCTTAATCTATTGTACCTGTGCTCTGAATGGGGCATTCCCAGGAGGAAGGATGGAGCGAGAGGAAACAGAGGACGGCCGTCTCAAAGAGCCACGACAGTGCAGAGGGTAAGGCTCCTACTGTTCACTAGTTGGAAACTCCCCGGCAGGCCAGCACAACCGGAAGCTTACCTGACTGCGGTCAGGAAACGGTCCATCAGACATGGCTCGGAGACCGGCAACCGACCTACCGGAGGAGGAAGTTTTACTCAGAGCATATCATCCTGCCATGTACCACCGAGACACCCACCGACATTGACACCGACCCTGAAAGAGACCACCAGATGAGAGATGATGTGAAATGGTACTGGAGATGAAATGGAGGGACAGGACATTCGGGGAATGTAGTTAACCTACCCAGCATTTCCCTGACGACCCGGGAAAACCCCTGAGAGCGCATGGGTGAGATAGGTGGGCCACGGAAATCGAAACCGGGTCTCCCGAATGCGGTCACAGACGAAACCGCCTGAGCCATCCCGCTCGGTTGCTTCCTCCGTTACACATCAAACTGGGATTTATTATAAATTTGATTAAAGCATTGGATCGTGATGGACCGGCGTTTAGATATTTACTTTCAAAATTTAAGTACAGCTAAAATTAAAGAAGGAATTTTCATAGGACCCCAAGTCAGAGAACTCTTGATCAACATTTAGATGGTCTTCTGCAAGAAAATAACATGCTGCTTGGGAAACTTTCAGAGATGTCGGCTCAGATTTCTTAGGGAACCCTGGTGCACTATTTCCACTGTAGGGAAATAATGGATAACATGTTGCTGGCTTAACATCAATTCTCCACTCTCATTTGGACTTCTCCCTTGAAAATTGTGGTGCAGTTTCTGATGATAATTTCAACATTCGAGAGATACCAGGGTAAATGGAGTACATCCATGTTAGCGGATTATTGCTGGTCGGTGATGAAGGATGCTCCCGAGGTCCAGTATAGCAGACAAGCTAAAAGGAGACGTCTGCAATTGAGGTAAACCTAACGAAATACTTCCATGTTTAGGAAAATACAATTTGTTTCTACTGACTTTTCTAAAATTAGGTATAATTCTTGTACAAGAAAATTAGACCACCTCCGACAATCACACAAATATAAATATTTGCCACCAAGGCTCCACTTATCTTAAGACATTGGTGTAAATACTTATTTCTAATGGAGATCGATTTCACAAATAAATCGCTTGCTTGAAATCGATCTCCATTAGAAAGAAGTATTTACACCAATTTCTTAAGATAAGTGGAGCCTTAGTGGCAAATTTGTGTAATATTTATTGCTTTACTGTAGCTAACTTCATTTTCTACGTAAGCACCGCTGACAATTTTATTGCCATATTCGTATTAAGGGTAAAAAATTGTGTTGAATTCCAGTGTTTTCGTTTGTTACAGAAAAAGGTTAGATTTTGTCGTCCAGTGCAATGTACTTTTATTCTAAATGCATAGCCACATTTTAGAGTATATTTATCAGATTTTTAGTGTATACATTCATATTTTATAGTGTATATAAATCCGAACTCCAGCGATAAGACATTTTACGGTAATTTAGTTACGGTATGAATGAGATTAATGATGTTTGTGCTGCATGCTGGTTTTCCTTCCTTGGAGAGTTGACCTAGACACGGCTATTGACTCCGACTCGAGCAACCACTTGTGTGTTAGGTATAATTTATAACGGTTGTTTGGCGCTCACTGTCGCAATTTTACTGTAAGCATGTGTTTCACAGTGTGCATGCATCTGTAGAATTTAGGTTTCACATACTCCGAAATGGGAAAATTGGACACGCGTAACTTTTAGTATTTGTGAAAAGTGTATGGTCGATGTTTGAGAAATCAGAATTTCATGCTTTTACAATTAAAACTACCCATAGTTTTGAAACCACCAGCTTCAAATTTTGTAGCTATATTTAAACAGACTGGTATGCAAGCATACTCTTTTTTATGTGAATACACACACAAATTTCTCAAGATTTAGACGGCTTTAGTATTAAAAACTTATTCTTCTTCCTCTGTTTACGCTTGTTTGGAGAATATATAAGTGGGTCAAATGCCAGCAAAGCAGCTGAAAAACTCTAGATCAGAGAAAGTAGCCATCAAGAAGAAGCCTAACACGCCTCGGTAGCGTAGATGATAGCGTTATCTACCTCACGTTCTCAAGGTTCCGGGTTCGAATCTCAGGTTTAGTTATCTCGATAAGGTTTCCTTCGGGATTTTCCGTTTTCCTGAAAGATGAATATCTAGTAACTCAAGCTCTATGGACCCTGCGCTAATTTGAGCACCATATCACCCATTTCATTAATCGTCCGATATGACAACTTTGGAGGACCTAAATAAAAATAAAATAAAAACGTGAAGCCTGGTGTGAAAATGCGGAAGGAGATGATATGAAACATGTAATTTAGGAAAACTCACCGAAAATAAGGTGCGCGTATTTGTTCATTCGTGTAGAACAGATAACTAAAAAGCGATAAGTCCAATAGTATTCAACGTCATGTACAATTCCAGAATTGTTCAAGGATGCAAAGCCTAGATTTCCATTGAATTTTTCCCATATCCCCCAAAAATGTTTACCTAAAAATCAATGTGCTTTATATTTTCAGTAAGCTCATCAAATAATTATTTAAAGTGACACAGTGATAACAAATAAATGTATATCTTGAATTTTCTGAGAAATCTCTTATACTACAACATGGAGTCGTGGCGGGTTTTCTCCGAGTCCTCCGGTTTCCCCCGCCAGCATTCCACTGTTTGCTCCATTATCATCTCTCCTATCACCTCATCTCTGTCGTACTTTCACTTCTGGAAATGGGCTGATCACTTATCCTGGAATCTCTTTGATCAGAAAAACCTCTGATCCTCAACCCGTTGCTTACGGGCCTCGAGGTTGTGAGGTTCCGAAGGCCCTATGCTCCACTTAAAGGAAATACAGGAATTCTTCATTCAACCTCTTATACTCCCTTCAATTTATAGATAAATAAATAAGATAGGCCATAACTTGCAGTGAAGGAACATATAACTTATTGAAATAGGAAGTTCCGCCAACCCCGTTGTGTGCCATTAACATTTGTGAAATATTCGTTGTTTTATAGAAAATTGTTGGACACCTATGAACGTCTGGGACTGAGCATTCTCATCTGATTTTTCGCTTGAGCTTATGACAGAAAAGATGACTTTCAGTGTAAAGAGTTTCTTTATCTTGCATGTAAACATCGAGTCATAAATGTAACTTAAGTCCGCACGAGGACCCGGGCTCGATCCGTGGTGGCAGCCCACTCTGACCACGAGTTTTTCCTGGTCGGCTAGGCGAATGCTGGAGTGGTGTCTCCTACTATAGCTCTCCTATTTGCTCTCATTGTGTCTTCTTATTATAGTATGACTTGTGTAGTCAATGTCAGGCAGATGGCGTAAATGGCTTGCATCTTGGAACCTTTCAGTTCTGCTGGCCGCGCCGTGGCTCAGTGGTTAGACCGCTTGGCTCTCACCAAGGCGGCCCGGGTTCGATCCCAGGCGACTGCAAAGTGAGATTTGTGGTGGACAACACGGCGCTGGGGCGGGTTTTCTCCGGGATCTCCGGTTTCCCCCGCCATCTCATTCCACCGGTGCTCCATCTTCATCTCATGTACCATCAGTGTCATCGCCTGCGGTGCTGTATGTAGTAAAAGTGGGCGTTAAACACTACACATTTTCGGTTCTGCTAGTGGGTGGCCGTTCAAGCCTTCACTGCCGAGTCGAACTTTCCCTGGTTCCTGCTGGAGGGGATCTGTGAGTCACCCTTCAGCGGTTTGGGCTGGTCATCATCGACTGATTCCCAGCCCGTGGTCAAGCCAGTCTGTTTAGTTAACTCATGTGCATGTCGGTCGCTGCCTTTGACGAACCCTTATAATCGTTTTACAACACAGACCCACTTTCTCCTAGATCTTTCTGCAAGGTTGCCACCTTTCTCGATACGTCATGGGTATCATACGAGGTTTCGTCTAAATAAATTATCGTTTGTCCATTACTGCAAAACTTCTAAGGTGGGCGATCTCCCTTTTGCATTGAATCTATAAATTTCTTGAATTAAATCGCATGTGAAATTATCTACTTTAGAGAAACGTTTCCTTTTGTTTTTACACTTGATCGGTGTCTTTGATATTCCTTTCGTCACAATATTTTTTACTGTATTTCTGTGAATACCCAGAATTTATCATTAAGTTCATTGCATGACCCCTTACCAAGATTATTTTTCAGCAAATATTTATGTGTTCAAAACAAGCGTTTGAATTTGCTTAGAAACAATTCCCGTTATAACTTTGTTTGTTTGAAGCTTTTGCAGTAATATAACTCGGTTCAGTTATTCACACCACTGTCATCACTTTGATTATTTTCAATTGACTGAAAGTTATCTACTACTTCATTTGCAATTTACCACTGCATTTCCTTCCCAAGGTCTCCACATCGTGACACACAACGAATTTCTGCACGTAATGAAACAGATCAACTGAAAGTTGGAACTTTGGCAAATGAGACTCCACGTGGAGTAGACATGCAACTGTCACTTCGAGAAAATCAGTGTTGCTATTGGTCCTCAACGACAGTGTTCCATTTCTGAAGTGTGGAGATAGATTTATGACGGTCGTTAGTGGGCGGGAGAGTAGTTTTCTTTGAGGGTCAAACTGCACACGCGTTCACTAGACAGACTACTGTTAGGAAACGTCCGCTTACGTTGTCCGTTCCTGCAGTCCATACGTCTCTCGCGATTCCTTCATCTCATCCGCACTCCAGCGGTGTATGTACAAAAGATCCAATCGCGGATCGAGGCACAAAGTGTTCCCTCGTTATCTAATGTATCTCTTCTTCTAAGTCCGCATGCATCATAGAAATATTTTCTAGGCAAACTGTAGCTTTATGAATAACGGTAAGTGGATAAAAGAATCGCTGTATATATCCACTATATACATGGTGAGTGAAAAGTATGGAACAATGTCTGTAACCCCGCTGTTGCAACCCTATGAAGTGATATTTTTAGAAAATCTGTGAGATATCAACATGCCCTCACATTACTATGATTACAAATAAAGGGTGTTAGTTTTTTTTAATAGTAACGTTTCTTTTTTTCTGCACTCCTCCAGGCCTCAAGTCTCAGAACGTACAAATACCCTTTCAAACCGCAATTTAAAATATGTATTAGGACCTTACTACA
The DNA here is from genome assembly GCA_030765055.1 of Mantis religiosa. Classification (NCBI taxonomy): domain Eukaryota; kingdom Metazoa; phylum Arthropoda; class Insecta; order Mantodea; family Mantidae; genus Mantis; species Mantis religiosa. The sequence continues at coordinate 207,017,118 of CM060947.1, read as the reverse complement.
TGTGCACTGAGCAAACGAAAATGCATCATTACCTCAAATTGAGTAGGTTTTGAATTAAACAATACAGTAGGCTACTTCAATATGTGGTTTTGGATTAAACAAATACACACAAAAGCTAAGCTAATAAGGACAACAATGCCTACTTCATTGCAAAATCTTCCTGAAAGTAATTGTCATAGCACAAATTACAGATGGATGACGAATTGAAGTACTGATTGTTGTAATTTAGTCCTCCAACGTTGTCATATCGGACGGTGAATGAATTGGGTGAAATGATGCTTAAATGAGTCCAGGGACCATTGAGCTTAGAGTTACCGACAATCGTCTTGAAGGATAACGGGAAACCCCTTAAAAACCTTATCCAGGTAACTCACCCTGACCGAGATTCGAACTCGGAACCTCTTGAACGTGAGGCAGGCACGCTACCATCTATGCTACCTAGACGGGCTTGAAGTGGTAATGATGATTGGATATGGTGATAGGTGGAGGACCCTAGAAGAGGTTTGTGTCTTGTTTAGTGAAATGCACCCAGAACGAAGGATTACTCACTCTACGGACCTGAAGTGGAAGTATTGAATGGCCGCCAAAATCTCCAGACCTGAAGCGCTTTGGCTTTTTCTCGTAGAGATATTTGAACTGGAGGGTTTGCAAGGACCGACCAAGAGATCTTGAAGAGTTAAAGCGAAGAATTGGGCAAGAAATACAGCTGATCAGGAGAACAGTGCTACTGGTAACATTAACTGATTTCAAAGATACACTTTGGCATTGTTTGGCAGTAAATATAGGCCTTTTTGAGCCTCTTTTGAAGTGAATTCATGTGTTACAACACAGCAACATTAATTTTGTTATGGATGTGTTTTCTTGGTTTAAATTTCTTGTGCTGTAATACGTCCTAATAAATTTAAATTACAGTTCAAAGAAGCATCTACCTGTATATTCCAAAAACTGAGGACCAAAAAAATGAAATAAAAATATTGGCATTAAAAAAGTCACGCCCTATTCACAATAAGTAATATGAAACCGTTGACATTTTACAGTTTTTCTAAAAAATATATATGTATATCGCTTCACAAATCTATAACAACAAAGTTACAAACATTGTTCCATACTTTTCCCTCACCCAGATGAGGCGGTCCGGCCCGTTGTGGACCACGTCGAGCTCTCCCTTGTGCTCAACGCCTCACAATTAAGGATCGGTGGTGTGAGGAGGTTAAGGGAAGGGAGATTGTAGTCGATTCGAGGTGACATGTAGCTCCCGCTTGAGGACTCTCATCTGGACTTCAGGAGTGGGTGCGTCCTGACAGATTGTGGGTTAATGATAACACCTCGGATCTCGTCGACAGAAGTTTATTGTAGTCCTTAGGCTCCTACGCTCGCCACCATAAAGTCGTCGTCGGTGTGGTTGCTGAGCCAAGCGTCACTATGTTGCGATGCGAAGCGCGGAGGCAGTAGCACTGCGTAGTTGAATTGGATATACTTATCATCCTCACAATACATTACTCGTTGGGCTAACTCTCACTGGAGAGATTGTTAAACATTGCGCTTGGTCTCTGTGCATGGCGCGGAAGTATAGTTCTTAGGGGGTGCCGAATACGCGTCCGTGTTATGTAGCACTCAGGACCGACTTGCTCTTGTTAGCAAAACTTAGTTTCCGCCATCACTTTGAATTACCCCCACTCTAGATATTTCTCGGAGTTTGCAAAATCACATGACCAAATATCAATTTTCTATTGGCTTTTAAGTATCCCCACTTGAGATCAGTGTTGTGAAATTCCAGTTTCGGACCTAATATCAGAGACGCTTTCTCTAACGGTCCGCTTGCAAAAATTTATGCTAAGACATGCGTTTGCAAATCGTTAGAAATCTTATCAGAGACGCTTTCTCTAACGGTCCGCGTGCAAAAATTTATGCTAAGACATGCGTTTGCAAATCGTTAGAAATCTTATAGCCTGTTGTCAGAGGCACGCATGGGATTTTGACAATGGGTAGGTTTCCGACTGAGAGGCGCCAAATTTTCCTTGAGGGCAAAACGGACAATAGAGTAGGGTAGTTTGTTTACAGGGGATACAAAGGGAGTTTACTGACCTTCGTAGAGTGGCCTTGTCACTGCGGCGGTCTCCGGGGTATTTGCCAGCATTATGGCATATGTCTGTTCTGTTATACGTCATTTATTTATATTTGTAAATCTATCATTTATTTATATTTATTCGTTTGTGTCAACGTCTTTCTGGTATCGGGTTATATGTCGTCTAGGTGTTCTTAGGTGACAGGGGCTGCTTCACAGTATAAGGGATCGCTATGAAAACGTAGGTAATGGGTAGATAAAGCCACTTTAATATAACATTACAAAACTGCTTTACCTGTAAAGTTGTAATTTTATGGACACTTGTAGCTGTGTGTCCTGGAGGAAGGAATCAGATGGATGTTGTCGGACCTGGCAGCGGCAAGTGCGGAAACAAAGGTGTTCACACCAATAATGCGGTATCAGTGCCTAGCACGAGATTTATTCCACGTGTGGGCGATATTTTGATGTGTGGTTAAAGTTAGATATGAACCGATTTCTGTTGGATGGAAGCGGGGCCGAAGTAGAACGCGTTTTTTTATTAACGTCCTCCAAAGTTCAGCCTTATCGGACGATAAATGAAATTCGTGAAATGATACATGTTTGTAAAAGGAGAAAAATTGACACGTAGCACCTGCTCCGGCTCCATCATCATCACCTACAAATGAGCCATCTGTATATGTACGTGTCTATTCTTCTTCAGGGTATTTGGTTTGTAATGTTTCTAATGCTATTAGTTTTGAAATATCTGGGCTTGTTGTTTATTTCTTGAAGATTTCACGAGGTCTAAATTATATTCTACTACTGTGTCAAAGTACCGGAAATTGATCATATAAAAATCTCGTATAAGAGGAGACATACTAGAACGAGCCAACTCCAACCCCACATTCATGAAACGCATTGTAATTGGCGATGAGACGTGGGTGGTTTTTTGTAATTTACGTCCTCCAACGTTGTCATATCGGACGATGAATGGAATGGGTGAAATGATGCTCAAATGAGCCCGGGGTCCATGGAGCTTAGAGTTACCCAACATACATCTTTCAGGAAAAGGGAAAATTCCAGAAAAAACCCTATCCAGGTAACCCAACCTGACCGAGATTCGAACTCGGGACCTCTTGAACGTGAGGCAGACATGCTACCACCACGCTACCGAGGCGGGCGTAAACGTGGATTTACCAGTTTGGACACGAAAGCCAGTCAACAAGCTTCCGAGTGGCGCCTTTCAACTTAACTCAATCGCGTAAGGATCGCAGAAGACATGCTAGAATGAGCCAACTCCGACCCCACATTCATGAAACGCATTGTAACTGGCGATGAGACCTGAGTTTACCAGTTTGGACACACAAACCAGTCAACAAGCTTCCGAGTGGCGCCTTTCAACTTAACTCAATCGCGTAAGGATCGCAGAAGACATGCTAGAATGAGCCAACTCCGACCCCACATTCATGAAACGCATTGTAACTGGTGATGAGACCTGGGTTTACCAGTTTGGACACACAAACCAGTCAACAAGCTTCCGAGTGGCATCTTTCAACTTAACTGAAACCCAAAAGGGTGCGTCAAGTTCCATCAGAACTGAAAGTCATTTTGACAACTTTTTTTCGATTATCGTGGTGTCGTGCACTCGCAATTCTTGCCGGAAAGTCATGGTAAGTAAAGCCTATTATCTGAGCGTTATGCGACTTTTGAGAGAGCAAATAGGGCGAAAAAGACCAGATTTGTGGAAGGACAATGGATTCTGCACCACGATAATGTCCCAGCTCACAAGGCTATCATTCTGAACGAATTTCTGGCCAAAAACTCAACAAATCTCACCGAACAACCAGCATATTCACCTGATCTGGCTCCGGATGACTTCTTTCTATTTCCAAAATTCATGTTAACACTTCGAGGCATCCGTTTAAAGACGATAGAACACATAAAGGAGAATTCATTATAAAATCGCAACACACCTTTGAGATGCACTAACAAAATGGCGTCTTATAAACAAACTATATGACAGATGACAAACTCCGCGTGGGTATAGGGGAAAGTTGTGCCAACTTAGCGACAACATTATTTTCGAATCCTCTCTTATACGAGATTTTTATAAAATCAATTCCTGGTATATTCTTGACAGAATGTATTGCAAAGCTTTCTATTGGAATGTAATATATGTAACATATTTTCTTTTGCAATAGGTACGTGTATAGTTTTTCTTTTAACTTTTTTTACTTCTTGCACACGCCCTTTTTCAGGTTTAGTGTATATTGCAAGACCTGGTGTTTGCTTTATTAAAATTTGGAATTCTTGTGAGTTTTTCGTAAGTTATTAGAGCTTATTCTTCAAGTTCTAGGTTTATTGGCATATTAGATGTTGCAAAGAGAAGTGTTTCTGTTGGGGTAGTTGTTATTAAGCGTAATGCTTGGTTTGGAGTTTCTTTCTGATTTTTGTTTACCAGACACGGATGCTGTTATTAATACTTCACCACGGTATTTCAAGATGCGTTTAATTTATTATGTGTTGTATGTCATGCTTAGCCTTTTTCTAGTGCTCTCCATTTAGCTTCTGCCAGTCTTTTAAAATTTTGAACCTATTATTTGCTTTCCTTGTAACAGCTTCTACTTGATATAATCATGTGATTATTTTATCAAAATATATTGCTAAACATTTCGATTTTTTGGAGTTCATTGCCATTTTAATACAGTTTAATTTCTTTTGTCTTTTTTTCCAAAGAAAAAATGTTGAAAATGTGTGTTTTTTTTAATTCACTGTCATTAAATTTTCTGAACACCATTTCCTACGTTGCATAAACATGTTTATTATACGAATTCGCGATGGTAGCAATGAAAATATGCTCATTCGACTATTCATTGTCAGATTCTGATTCTTGGCTTCAATGTTCGATAAATCAGTGTCTCTAAAATTCACTGTTAGCTGAAGCGAGAACCATAAAGCCTAGCGTGATCAGATTTACTTATTTCAGTAACCACAAGCTTGATATGTGTGGGATCATGACAATTGAGTACACCTTTCTGGTCGTCTCATTTTATCATCTGCATGTTGTCTGGACCACGACCTTGTTATCTGTCTCTCTCTCGTGCCAAATAGCTTTAAATAGAGGAAGCAAGCTCTTCAGTTAAGTGTTTGATTCTAAAGTGATTATCACCCTGACCTTAGGGATCTTCATTTCTGTTCAACGCACCGTCTATTTCATCTCGAGCGTATTCATCTGTTGGTCCGTAACTACTTTGGTTGCAAGTATGAATTCATTCCGCGTAGAAAACAACAAATAAATTTGACGGTCGAGAGATCAGAACTTTGGCCTTTTAATCCAAAAATTACGGGTTTTACTTGTGCTACTGGCTTAAGAGAAAATTTAATTAGAGGCATTCACTATCATCCGCAAATTTGGTGAGTTTGTTTCATGGCAGAAGTGGATACCTTTATGATAAACCTACCATTGGTAAAATCATTAATTAAAATCTCTCCATTCAGATGAAACAAATAGTTCAGATACTACATTCATATGGCGTTATTTGCCAATTATCTACAAACTATCCATATAGAAAAGTTTGTTTTTCTGTTTATTTTCATTAATCGGTATAAACTTCTAAACAAACGGTTTCATTGCATTTCTTATAAGTAGATGCAAGAAAAAACAGAAGGCGGAAGCCACAATTAAATATTTATAAAGTGTCGTACTGGTTTTGAAATTTCATTCATGACATGATCACGAGAATTAAACGAATTCAGGCTTAGTAGTAGGACTTTAAAAATATAAAATGTATCACGTCAGTATCAACAAATATCGAAATGGTTAATGCCACAAAACATTTCATCTTATTCGTCTTCGTCGTCGTCGTCTTCTTCTTCTTCTTCTTCTTCTTCTTCTTCTTCTTCTTCTTCTTCTTCTTCTTCTTCTGCTTCTTCTTCTTCTTCTTCTTCTTCTTCTTCTTCTTCTTCTTCTTCTTTTTCTTCTTCTTCTTCTTCTTCTTCTTCTTCTTCTTCTTCTTCTTCTTCTTCTTCTTCTTCTTCTTCTTCTTCTTCTTCTTCTTCTTCTTCTTCTTCTTCTTCTTCTTCTTCTTCTTCTTCTTCTTCTTCTTCTTCTTCTTCTTCTTCTTCTTCTTCTTCTTCTTCTTCTTCTTCTTCTTCTTCTTCTTCTTCTTCTTCTTCTTCTTCTTCTTCTTCTTCTTCTTCTTCTTCTTCTTCTTCTTCTTCTTCTTCTTCTTCTTCTTCTTCTTCTTCTTCTTCTTCTTCTTCTTCTTCTGGGGCCGCCGCCTTAAGTGTGATTCAAGCGGGCTAACCACTCGCCCACGGCGCGGCCATACCAAAATATTTGTTTCATTTGTGTATTTCAACAAAGTCTACAATCTTTGTGCATTAACTTCCTATTTACCTGACAAACAAAGGGTGTATGGCATTTATTCAGTATGAAGGTAGCTTCATAGTCTCATAGAAAATTAAAGCAGCAGTACATTGGTTATTTAAATATATTAAACATGTGATATTTTAATGAACCTCTTTAGTAATTTTGAGAAAAAAGTAGTAAAACAATGTTCCATTTTATACCTAGGTAGTTTGGGTTAGGAGATTTTTTTTCGAAAAAATCTTTGATGTTTCCTTAGTAGATGTTGAATATAAACACAAAGTTTGATATATTTATTCTACTTTACAGTTTTGAATTGCGCTGTTCACACTTAGGTATGTATTCTTTTCTAAACATGCTTTTTAGGAACTCAAAACATGCATTTCTGATTAAATATTGCGTTTTTACGAATAGAGTGTTTCCTCTAGTTACTAGGTATAAATACATGGTAGAGAAAGTAAAAACAAAGGAAGAAAAGAAAGAAAAATTGCAGATATTACATTCATATAACCTCTAATTATTGTTCATTTTTACCTGTCTTCTATAAACTAGTTCTTACAAAAGCTTATTTTTTCTATTTGGTTCAGATTAACCACTTTTTAGCTATATTGGTCAGACCTATAACTAACCCCGCGACGCAACAGCACTTTTGGGCCCAGGCCTACCGTTCGGACACCTGCGTTCCTCAACTCTGCCCACCACAGGCGTCATAAGTGGGATGCAGTACTGGCGGGTGGCACGTGGTTAACACCCAGTTGCTACTGGCCGATATATGCGGACTTTGCAACCATGTTCAGATATACGATACAAAACCTTTTACTTTATTTGTTATACACAGTAGGTAGAGTAATAAATGTAAAAGAACTAATACTGATATTTAACCAGAAATAAGTATCTGTTTTGAGACTTTCTGAAAAAAAACCATGTTCAGATATACGATACAAAACCTTTTACTTTGTTATACACAGTAAGTAGAGTAATAAATGTAAAAGAACTAATACTGATATTTAACCAGAAATAAGTATCTGTTTTGAGACTTTCTGAAAAAAAAATTAGAAAACTATCGGTATGTTTGCGTGTGAAGAGCACAACTGAAAACTAAGTTCAGCTTAACTCAAAAACGAAAAATCATTTAGCTATACCAAACTTGGTATTCGAGCTCAGCATATTCCAGGGATGCAACACGAAGATTTTGAAGAAAATCGGCTCACGCCGGACTACACCCTTCACATGGAAAATGTTTATTTTCTCAAGAAGGCTCAAACAATTTTGACAAAAATACATGTTTAAGACATTTTCGTTATAAATTATGTATATCTTGCACTGTCTGGGAATAACACCTGAAGTCCTCTTCATTATGAATGACTGTTGCATTACTGTAAAACTAAAGAATATTGTGACTTTGTGGATTCGTAGAATTAAAAGTCCAAGTTGCAGATATTCCAAATGTTCTTTATTTCCGTAGAAATACACTCCGATCAATCCTCACGTAACAGTATTACGTCACATACAGAACACAATCTACCAAGGTCGATGACAATAACAAACAGCGTTCTGATCACATCTGTTTGCAACATCAGCTCAGCTGTTTACTGCTTACGACTGACTCTTGGCGAGTCGTCGCATTCTTAAATACCTCATTGATAAATTCGAGACTGCTCCAGAGCAATAAAGAAACCGAATATTCTATCTTCCAGAAGCGTAACTAATATATTCCGGCAAGTCCTTTATCTCAGCTATCTTTATTTGCCGGCTCTTTGTGTACACTAGCCGCGCTATCGTAGCTAACGGCTTCGCTACAATATTTTTGAATGTTAAAGATTTATACTTTTCTCAAATGGGAAGCTGATATTTTTTCCTTTTTTTTATCTCTTGGTTATATAAAGGAGGCAGATTTCAAAGCCATCACATAGCAGCTCTTAAAAGATTTGACTATGCCTGAAACTATAAGGAAGCCCTTGTACCTACAAGGTCATATACAATAGATTTAGAGATGTTTAAACAGATTTAATATATAGTAGACCAAACAACAGCTGTTTGTAAGAATAGTTTGCACAAAAGAAGTAGAAAAACGAGTATGTACATCAGATTATTCTAAAATGTATTTATTTTTTCATTTTATTTACTTGTTTGTTTATTTTTACTAAATAGGCTCATAACGTGTAGACATTTTCGGTGAAATATCGATGTGTTGTGTGTAATGCAATATTAAGTTTTCGACCAACTAGTTTTGTCTGAAAGAAAGCGACTCAAGTTGAGCTTGCTGTAGGCTTAATATTTTGCTGGTAATTTTCTGCTTGGCAGTTATATTGATGGTCGCTGGTTATTACATGTATCGTATGAGCGTATAAAATGAAACTTAATTAAAATTGTCATCCATAAAAGTACTTCAACAACAGTTGTGTATATTGGTTGCGTTTTTGGGATATCCATATTTCGGCCTTTATTATTGTTATTATTATTATTATTATTATTATTATTATTATTATTATTATTATTATTATTATTATTATTATTATTATTATTATTATTATTATTATTATTATTATTATTATTATTATTATTATTATTATTATTATTATTATTATTATTATTATTATTATTATTATTATTATTATTATTATTATTATTATTATTATTATTATTATTATCATCATCATCATTATCATTATTATTACTATTGTTATTATATTATTATTATTACTATTATTATTATTATTATTATTATTATTATTATTATTATTATTATTATTATTATTATTATTATTATTATTATTATTATTATTATTATTATTATTATTATTATTATTATTATTATTTCAATCTGAGTCAATCAAAGATCTCTAATAGTACAGGATGACTAAAGTACATCATTCAGCTAAAGAGTGGCATATCCATGTTCCGTCATACCTCCGCGTTCATTGGCCAGCAATTTAGAAGTATATATTTGCTCTATCCTTGGATCTTCAGCTGCGAACTGAGAGGTCCAACATTTGGGTCAAACCTAGTCACATGACCTACCCATTTCCAGTGGTGATCTCAACCTCTTGAATGGCCTTCCTTACTCAGGCCTTGCTGGTTCTGCCAAGTATTGGCAGGATCATCTAAGGAGAACTTCTTGCCTGTCGCTGGGTGGTGTGAAGTTCCTTTCATAGGGGTAAGCTGTGAATGCAGGTTTTTTTATTGTTGCATCGAGCAGGAGGAGCTGCCAGCGTTTCAAATGTGAAGTCCCTAAACCTCTCAACCGCAGTCGCGAAACTGCCGCTGCTTTTTCAACTGCACGATATCATTACCTTTATCAGCAATCAGATATTATTATTAATGAATAATAACCGTATTGATATTGCATAAAGGAGTTAAATCTAGTTTTAAAATAACCTTTAGTGTGCTAAAATTATACCAGCCAAAGCTGAAATGGCTTAAATTATCGCACTTAAGGATTCCAAAGATCCGAACATTGTTGGTACGCTAATGTGAAGCAATTTTCAATTAATGTTAAGCTTTCTGATTCCGACTTACACGATATTTGATAACTTAATCTAAGGTTGAAAGCAAAGAGGCATACCTCGCGCACTAAACATCACAATATTTCTTGCAGCTTACATCCCCAGGAGGAAGGGATGAAGTGAGAGAACCGTAAGAAGCTGCAGGTTAGCAGGCAGACAGGCCACAAGGACGCGCAAAGTCTCTAACAAGTTCAGAGACACCCACTGCACAACCACCAACATTCTGGCATCCGTATCGTTGCCCCAAGCGAGGGCAGCGACTACACAACGCCGAAAACAACAGTAGCAATGCACAAGCATCCGCGCCATTTGTTCAGCGTCACCATACACCATGAGCCTGAAAGCAAACCTGAAACGTGTTAAAGAAATTAAATGAAGGAAAATAATGGAAAAGAAATCGTGTTATGAATGTCACCACCCAGCATTGCATAAGTGACAAGAGGGAACAACAGAAAAGCTACGTCAAAGTGCGCAGTCGATGCAGATCGAATCCATGATCTCTCGAATGTGAGTCATCTTGTTCCGTGCACGTTAATCTAACTCACTTATCCAAGCTGCTACCAAATTAGTAATGACTAACATAGGGACAATCTTCTTTCTAAAAGTACAATACGCTGATTACACAGAATTGATTCATAGCAGCAACCTGTATTCTTACGCGCATTTCCTCTGTGCAGGAACACCCTGCAAGTAAGCGAGTGTTGTTTTGGGGGGGGGGGCGAGGATGGAGAGGAGAGGAAGATAAAGATTTATGGGAAATAATGGAAGAGAAATTGAGAAATTGGGTAGAAGAGCAAAGGAGCCAAAGCATTTAAGTGGTGGTACCGCAATATCCTTCGATGGACTTAGGGCATGGATATGTGCTCAACCAGGAGATAAGCTTGGCATAGCCCATCTTACGGCCCCATCGTTTCGGGGTAAGTTATGTCTTTTTTTAGCTTTATTGCAATTCTAATGGTATCTCTTGAGGTTATTCCGATCAGAATGACTGCTCGTCAGAGGTGGTTGAGCAGTCTTCGACGGGATGTGGTTTCTGCACTTCTTCCAGCATCGTCTGGAAGGCTGAGATTTCCTCCTTGACGAACCGTAAGATTTCTGAAGAATCACAAGTGAAGTTTTATGATGTGATGTTCGGAGAGACAGCCCTGAGCTGTTTGGAGAGACTGCGGTTTAAGCTTTCCTGCTAGAGCAGTTGCTGGATCCGATGTCGTCGGCTGCGCAGAAAGTATAGGGCCCCGGCGTAGATGTAAGATGACTATATTGGTTTGACACAGTAATAGCAGCTAGGCGACGCAAATAGTGTTCCACTGCCATTAAGTTTCCGGGTACTAGCCTGCTCAGCTAGTAGAAGGTGTGCTAGATCACCAGGCGGCCCCACCGAGGTCATATCGGTAGTCTTCACCTTGAGTGTTGACGCGCGTAAGTGGCGTATCCACTTCCGTCCCGTGGGACAGCTCGGATACTCCCTGGTTTTAAGAGGCCCGGGTCTTGTTCCTACGGGGACAGGGCTAATGAGAGTAGACCCTCTGCACTCAGATGTTCCACTGCCTCCCCGTAGGGGAGGGGATCCGTCCCTCTCAGCTGCCGTGGTGTGGGCGCTGCGGACCCCTAGCACTCGTGGTACCTCTGACGTTACTAGAGGAGCCTCGGGCCGAACATTCGAGCCTCTCCCTGATAGGGAGTTGTTGGGATTGGGTTGGACTCGAGGGGGCAGTGGTTCCCGATACCCGTGGGAGATCGGGTACGTCTCCGGACGGGGTTGAGCGAAGCCATTAATATTCCCGCGTACTAGCCAACATAGCTAGTAGAAGGTGTGCTAGATCACCAGGCGGCCCCACCGAAGTCATATCGGTAGCCTTCCCACTTTGGTGTTGGCGCGCGTAAGTGGCGTATCCACTTCCATCCCGTCTTGTGTCCTTGGACCAGATGGGGGAGCTTGTTAGTAACCCAGGTCTTGCCGTATGGAAAGCCCCACGGAGGACGCCGGGCGCCCTTTGGGACACCTCGGATACTCCCTGGTCGACAGAGGTCCGGATCTTGGTCCTACGAGTCCAGGACTAATGGGAGTAGAACCTCTGTACTCAACTCAACAACTGTTCCACTGCCTGCCCACAAAGGCCGTATAGGTGGTAGCGTGGAGTCTAAGTATATAAAGTCCTGGCCTAATAAGTTGAGAGCGGCGGGCAATTATTCCCCGTCCCGAAGTATAAGCGCAAGAGATGTGTTGATCTTTTGCATGACCTTCTGTACTAAAGGCGTGGTCGTACTTTAGTGTAACTGTAGTGTAACTGTTGATGGACGCTCACAATCCAGCGTTTAAGTGACCAAAGTGATCTTTCATTATGAACAAAAGTGGTGCAGAGCCTATGCCGTCAGCAAGTGCCGAAGAGTCGGTGTCGCTTCGGATGGCGGAGAAGAACCGCAGGCGCCGGACTGGAAGTAACAAAACGGCGGTGCTGTCAGTGGTAATTGATACTTCTTCGTTGAACCGTCGCGTCGTTGGCTGTGGTTGCTATGGTTGCTGCCAAAAGCTGTTTGATGCTTCTTTCCTCCCATTGAGAGTAAGGTTGAGTTCCTTTCTTTCGAAGACAAAGACAAGTAAGCATCTCGAACCCTCAAATCGCATACTTCTTGAAAAGTTTAGAAAATGTTCAAATGATACGGGGCTTAAAAGAATGAACGAAAGAACATTGTCCCTATTTTCTCTAACGACCTGACAGCTTGAGGAGTATTGCAGTTGTATGGTGTCATGACTTTGAGTTAGATGTAGTCACTGGTCACATGCCTATGATGCCGATTTGGAGGAAGTTTCATCTCTTCTTACAGAAGTTGAGTACATGTGCTGCAATTTGCATTGACTTCCCTGGTACTTAAATGCAGAGCTGGGAAGTAATTGGACCTAGAATAACTACTGGGGTAGTTCAATTTGAAATGTACTCGTATTGGTGTCCCTTAAATTCTTCTGAAAATATTGATTTTTGCTAAAAGTACTGCTGGTTATATCATGCTGCACCAATATTAATGCATGTTTTAGTTTCCTTTATAGCAGTTCAAATAACACTGCTTGTTATTTTATTGTTTCATTTACAAGTTCTATATATCAAAAGTGGCATTTAAAAAAATCAATTGTAATCTGCCTTAAGTAAGATCAAAGAGTATATTATAAATATGTTAGTATGCATGTTAGTATATATGTTGGAAATTAATTGTTCTTTCACACTAGCCGTGCGTAGGACGAAGTATGAAAAATATAGTCAGACTGAACAGTTCAATGTCATAGCTGGGACTTGAACCACGGATCTTCCAGTCTCCATCCGGCTGCTCTTTACAACTGAGCTACCATGGCGAATGTGCATGACACTACAACACGAGACAGTTGGAATATACCAGGTGAGTCACCTGCCCCTGTTTATTTTTGAATTTATGCATTACCTGGATAAGGTTTTTTCCGGAGTTTTCCATTATCCTTACAGACGAAAGTCTGTAGCTCTAAGCTCCATGGACCCTGGACACATTTGAGCATCATTTCAGCCATTTGATTCGCCGTCCGATATGACTTAACGTTGGAAACGTAATATTGCAACAAAAACTGCGGGTTGCATAGATAAGAATAATTAGGGGCAGCTGACTCACCTGGTGTATATTATATTGTCAATGCTATCGATATACTCGTACATGGATCTATTGTACGTATGTACATAGTTAACATAACTTCTTTTGAAGGTTGAAGTCTCTAAAATGGTATGTCTTTATATAATATACATGCAGAAAGTCGCCTAATCCTTCGATGCATATCAGAGGAATAGATTTGCAATTTATTGTATACTCCTCCACAGGAGAGAAAGTCTCCGAGGAATGAGACGCAGGGGGGTTGGCGAAGGTTCCAACACCCTCCCTGGACAGGTTTATGACACCCCATGTCAGTACAGTTACAGACCATTCAAAAACATTCTGACAACTTCTACTTTGGTGAATGAATTTTCTCGGTTTTAGTGTACAGAGTGAATAGGGCACACGTTTTTTAACGATTCTGCTCCTTATGTAGCAGGCGTTCTCTGCCACACACATTCACTGTCCTTGTCCCACTGTGTAACACACCACATTCCTTACAGGGGCCGTCTTTGCGTTGCTGGACTATACATTGTTTTTAAGAAATCGTACTTGTTGCACATTTAAGGATAAGTTGCTCTCTAATACCTACTTTTCTGTCACTTGTTCACCGCTGCACTTAAAGGACGTCAACTCACTGTATGTTTTTCCAGGCGTTGCGAAGTGTTTTTTGCCTAATGTTTTGTTTATATCTAACCACTTTTGAAGAAAATGGTTGTATACTCTATCCAACAATATGAATTGTTTTGTTTCAACTATTGTTTAATTTGGCCACATGTGTTCTAATTAAATGATACCATCTGAACTCCACTGATATCAACAACTGATTACAAACGATTGTGAAACTGGAAATTACGTTGCACTGTCTCTCAAATCCGATATGCAATTAGAATTAATCAACGCTACAATCCGCCTAACAGCTATATTTTCCGCGATGTGCCTTATGAACCAGCTTTTCTGTGATATACACATTCTGTAGAGCACTCAGTCGACTGTAGTCCAATAGGTGATCTCAAATTGATGCAAAACTTTATCCTGTGTACATTTGTTAATAAATACATAAGCGAGTATAAGAGTCGGTAATTCCGTGTGTACCGAAATTAAGCAAATAATGCAAATGACCTGCACACGAAGAGTGATGACGTAATGTCGCAGCGACCCCTATTCTCTCTTAACCCTTGTTAAGAAAACATATGCAAGTACAATGAATTGCGTTTGGGTCCCAAGGTCGTGTCCGCGACTGGCTGGTTAGGTTAGTCTAACTCTTCCAGGAATTCTCTCTGGAATCCCCAAGGGGCGTGACAGAAAACGAGTTGGGCTTCATAATGATGTGAACAAAGATGAATCAGAGATGAATCTGCAGGTTTTGCCCGGTAACAGCAAATGCAGCGAAAGTCATTTCTTAACTTGAGGGTAATGGCAGATCCGTTCCAATAAAATTGGAAAGTTCTGTGAGAGTATATCAGCTGATCGATCCTTCACCATTAGCGATGCAAGGACAACGAACAAGAGCAACGACTTTTATATTCGCCTAGTTATACATGTTAAGAGAATATAAATGAGGAGAAGAAGAATACATTATACATATACATCGCAATTAACGTCCTCCAATTTTAAGTCATATCTATGTTTACCTTTTTTTTTTAATTTACGTCCTCCAACGCTAAGTCGTATCGGACGATGAATGAAATGGGTGAAATGATACTCAAATAGTCCAGGGTCCATAGAGTTTAGAGTTACCCGACATTCGTCTTTCAGGATAAGGGAAAACCCCGATAAAAACCTCATCCACGTAACTCACCGTGACCGAGATTCGAACTCGGGACCTCTTGAACGTAAGGTAGACACGCCACCATCTACGCTACCGAAGTGGGCTATATTTATTTATTCTACGATGTAGGTATCTAGGAGGCAGAAGTATTGCATTCCATCAACATGTTGATTTTACCGGAAGCACATCTTTTGAGGTCTCCAGAAACACAATTATGAAAAAAGGTTCATTATGTATATCGAAAAGTTGGATAAATACAAAACTTGATATTGAAGTCCGGCATCTTCCTAAGAAACGACAAAAATACTTTGAAGATCTCTCACCCTCTAGCTACTTTCGTTATTTTGTATTTTCTCAAAAATGACTTCAAACTCTTCTTTACCTTATCTCTAATATACCACTTATTGTGGTATTATGAGATTCTGGTTGCTCTGTCCTAAAGGTCGGGTCTGAGGAACCGAAGCTTTGGATCTGATGGGTGATCAGTCCGATGACTGGTGTGAGGGCGAGAGAAGTGGATGACAGTATGAGGGCGAGATGAGTGATAGGAAAGGTGATAATAATCGAGCAATTGATGGAATGATGGCGGGGAAAACCGGAAATCCTGGAGAAAACCATCCCAAGCACTATGTTGTCCACCAAAATCTCAAGACTTCACTTGGATAAAAATAAAATATTCTTAAGATATTGTCACCCGAACGTCGGAACACCCTATAGAGCGGGCAAGCAGGAGACGGTCGGCGTTCGCCCCGCCCCCTCGTTTGTCTTATAGCGTTAAGGAGGGGTGGCTGGGACAAAAAAACATCACTGCGCCGTCTCTTTCTGTTCCACCTGTGTTCTCGAACTTACAGGATATTTCATCTAATCGAGAACCTTCCAGATCGGCAAGCTGACCCTATATAAGCAACACGTCGTGCAAGAGGAGAGAGTCAGAGTTCTTGGCGAGCAGTGTAAGAGTGCAGTGCTAGTGTACGGACGAGAAGACTGTGTACGTGCATCGGAGTATTGTATGTAATTACGAGTGCAAGTGAAACTGCAACGGACGAACTGGTGAATCGTAATTGTGTGCATTACGTAATCCTGTGTAATTGGCAAGTGTTCAACTGTAAGTCGGTGGAAATAAAGAATATTTTTGAGTGGTGCAATTGGACTTTTCATTTCACGAACCCACAAAGTCACAATATTTACATGGCATTTATTTGCATTCTCGGATTGGCAGGTGAAGTGCACTTTATCCAGAAATAGTAGGAAGAGGAACTATTTTTATTCTCCCAACATTTGATTTCGACATGTAACAGAAATGCCCCGCTTGAAGCTCTTTGAACATGTAACTTCTTTTTTTTTTTGGGGGGGGGGGGTGTACGCTCGTACTCTCATTATTACCCGAGACATTTAGGAAGATACTTGGCAGTGGGGGCGCTGTTATCCGTTTACACCGTACGAATGGCTATCAGAGGGGAGGAGAGACAAACAGCATGTCACAAAAATATGTATATTATTGAAGACAGATGCTAAGGACCAGAACATGATGTGAAGATTCCGCTTTCTACATATCCGTTTCATTTGCTGTATATGAAGAGCTTCCATCTGTGGCGATGTCGTCTAAAGGAAGTCTGTAGAACTGCTGTCGTCATCTCTGGAACCCATAAAACCTTCAAGTATTTGCTTTCTCTTCCTCTTCATCACTGCTGTGCAAACCCATATTGATTATTATTCTTATACTTTTTCTTCCCTCTCGATGCCACTATTCTTATTTTATGAACTTAATGTTGATGTACGTATTTTTCTAATCCTCTTCAGTGTTGCTTGTTTAAACACTGTATGGTTAGTCATTTAAGGGCGTTTAAAGTCATAAAACACACATATTTCTGATATTTTTTGCTTCATGATATACCTCATCAGTTCAATGGAGCTTAAATAGCAGTGATAAGGCGACAATCTATATTCTAGCGTTTCACTCAAATTTGCCACATACTCTTACAATTTTTAAAACTAAATCCTATTTCCTTTAATATTTCCTAGAAAGGTTTTTATCCACCACCGAAATTAATATTCTCAGTTACTGCATAGAATAACTTCTTCACGTTATACCTTCATAATAAACCAAAAAAATTTCTGCAAAAGACACACTTATTAAAATGGTCCACTTCAAACTTCTTTTTCCGATTACGTTCTTTTATTGGACTGGTAACTCGTGTACCTGGAACACTAGCTTTTTCAAATTCTTTAACGATTCTTTTTATTGTGGCTTCACTCTAATGTCGTAGCCGTTCTACCACTGTCCTTTGCAAAAGTAGAAACAGACCGTTTTGCTTATTCTCCGCGCAGAACTGGATTAACATTCTGAATAAACCTGCTTTGAAAGTTTACAACTCTCCAAGGTAATATATATATATATATATATATATATATATATATATATATATATATATATATATATATAAGTTTCCATGTTTGAAAATTATTATTAGAGACACCTACTTTGTGATACGACACTTTACTGCGGTACTCATGCGTCACACCACAGTTAACAACTAGATTAACAAGGTATACATAGTCTATAGCCAGCCATCACAACGCGCTTACTTCCTATTACCGCCGCACTTGAACAAAGCTCAAGCCATTTGTCCCGATTAATACATATATCTGTGCTTTTATGAGATGTAATACTTAAATTCAGCACATGAAGCGAGCGGCACAAGATTTTCAAGAGAAACCCTGACACCAAACTACCAATTATATGAAAACGTGCTAGGAAAGTTAGTTCCTTCTACAACTGTATTGTACCACTCAAAATGTTGATATCGAGATTTTACAGAAATACGTGTTTTGTTCTTTGAACCTATAAGTGGGATCCCATTTCTGTGGAATTTGATACTTAAGTTCAGCCATCTTCCAAAGGAGGGGGTACTAAATTTTCAAGAAAACCCCGTAGCTCAAACACCTTTATATGGAAATGTTAGTTTATATATTTTTTTAAAAATACTCTGTAGGTTTTGAAAAACACTGTATGTTTAATAGACACATTTTCATAGCAAATAAAATATAGATATATTTTAAAATTTCTTTGAATAACCTGGGAATCCTCTTCATTAGACAAACTCTATATAACTGCTGAAACATAAGAGATAGAAAATTCGAATTTCACTAAAAATGAAAACCTGACAGTTTATGAAAAATAAAACTATTTTAACCGTTTTCGGTTATAGCACCGAACTGCGTTGTCTAGTACTTCTGTTAAGCAGTTCTTGAAATACTGAATCACCATTCCTTAGGTTTTTGTCATACCATGCAGAGTTTAGAATGTGTATCAAGACATAGCGATCCAATTTTTAAAGATTTGACTCTTTTTAACTCCTTGTACCTGTAACGAAATGTGAAAAGTAAACCATTTTACCTAAGGTTATCTCGATTAACAATTAAGTACGTAGAAAAATAAGCCTGTTAACGAACATTTTGTGGAAGGGATATAATAAATAATAAGAGATAATAGGTAATGAAAGTGAAGTGAATGTAATACACGAAAATTTTTCAGGATTTTAGGCCCAACCTGTAATAAAAAATACATTTCATGCGCAAAACGAATGAACTCGAGTAACGTTTCTGTGTGTTGGTGTATTTTCGTATTTATATTATTTTTCCCCTACGCACTTATAATAAGCAGGGAAAGTATTCTATTCCACCCGAAAATTCAGAAATAGGTACATGTTTTGAGACTCACTGAATCTAAAACAAGGGCTTATATATAAAGAATGTCCCAAAATTAGACCGATAAACTTTGAGAGCTGATAGTTAACATTATTTTAAACACTTCTTGTTAAGAAAGTTTTTTGCTGCGTTGCTTCGTTTAAGCGCTAGACGACTAAATGTCAAAGTAAATGCTGGAACACACGCCCTTTGCGATTAACGAGTGCATCGACGTGCTATATTCTGCCGTACTCTCGCAGACACCAGCCGTTTCTCCTTGGATGGACGAGCAGAAGATCAAGGACGGACATGTTTAGTACGGACTCCTGCGAACGAGGAAGGTGTGTTGCGGTGCATTGAGAATAATCCTGCAGCTAGCACTCGCGCCATCATTCGACAATAATGCACCCAGTCGTAGTACTGTAGGAAGAACTCTGCAGGAAATGTTGCACACTTTTCGCCGTGAAAAGCTTCACGCGATGGGGCCTGAAGACTATCCTCTGTGATAGCAATTTTGTCAGTGGTATCTGTACAAAACTGAAAACGATGTACTGTTTGCATCCCATGTCATATTCACAGATGAAGCAATTTTCACAAGCGAGTAGTTATTTAACTGTCGGAATTCACATGTTGGGGCCTTCGAAAATCCCCATGCTACATTTCATAGGTTACATCAATTGAGATTTGGTGTTAATGTGTGGGCAATATTGTGGATAACTTCTTAATAGGACCATACATTTTACCAGCTCGACTCAGTGCTTAAAATTTCTTATTTCTGCAACAAGTTTTGCCTGATCTAATGGAACCTGTTCTCCTTCA
This sequence comes from Mantis religiosa, assembly GCA_030765055.1. Classification (NCBI taxonomy): domain Eukaryota; kingdom Metazoa; phylum Arthropoda; class Insecta; order Mantodea; family Mantidae; genus Mantis; species Mantis religiosa. Next base: position 206,997,313 of record CM060947.1, on the reverse strand, counting down.
TATCAGACAGGATAAGTGATTTATTATTTCAACATGATGGAGCACCGGCTCACTTTGGTGCTGAAGTACGTTGTCATCTTACGGCTACATATGGTAATCACTGGATAGGCAGAGGTGGACTCATTGTCTGGCCGGCACTCTCCCCTGACCTTATTCTACTTGAATTTTTTTGTGGGGGCACATGAAGAGTGTAGTGTATGAACCACCTCCGTGGGAGAGGGAATCCGTCCCCTTCAGCTGCTGTGGTGCGAGTGCTGCGCACCCTTAGCACTCGTGGTACCTCTGACGTTACCAGAGGAACCTCGGGCCAAACATTCGAGCCCCTCCCTGAATGGGAGTTTTTCGGATTGGGTTGGACTCGAGGGGGCAACGTTCCCGTTACCCGCGGGAGATCGGGTACCTCCGGCCAGGCTTCGGCCGCCCGGAGGGAACAGAGGGTTGCCTAAAAGGTCCCGGGTACTAGCCTGCAGAGCTAGTGGAAGGTGTGCTAGATCACCAGGTGGCCCCACCGAGGTTTTCGGTAGTCTTCCCTGCGGGGTTGACGCGCCTAAGTGGCGTATCCACTTCCACCCGTCTTGACGTTGTGTCAATGGGGGGGGGGGGGGCTTTTTAGACTCAACTTATTGCCCCAAAGAATGAACCCCGGAGTTTTCCATCGCTCCCGGGCTGATAATGGTCGGAGTCTTCGGAATTTCGGGTAGACCTCACGCCAAGGTGTATGAACCACCTGTTGAATCTGAAGAGCTCCTTGTGGCAGGAACAATCTTCGCAGCTGGCGAAATCAGAGAAATGGTTGGTGTCTTTGCGAGTGCACGGCAGTATGTGGCACACGTATGCACTCTTTGTGTGAATCGCAAAGGGCTTACGATCCAACACTTGCTTTGACATTAACTCGTCTAGCGCTTAAACGAAGCATCGCAGCAAAACACTTTCTTTAAGAAAAGTGTTTAAAATAATGTTATATACCAGTTCCCAAAATTTGTAGGTCTAATTTTGGGATTTCCTACATATATGTATGCGCGCGTGTGTAGAGCTCTATGAACAGTACAACTCAAAAACGAAAAGATGGTTCATACCAAAATTAGTATTGAAGTTCAGCATCTTCCAACTAACGACCTTTTTTTTTTAAAAAAAAAAAGGAATAAAAATAATCAGAGATCAGCGTTTATATAGACATTTTCAATAATTTTGATTTTCTCAAAAGTGGCTTTATCGATTTATGTTAAATTAAAATACGTTTATTTACTAGCATGCTCCATTATTTAAGAATACTACATGCCTATGATGAATGAAGGAATGTTGATAATAGAGCAATTGGTGTAATGTTGGCAGGGAAAACAGGAAACCCCGGAGAAAATCCGCCCCAGCACCAAGTTTCGATCACCTGGGATCAAACCCGGGCTGCCTTGATGAGATTTAAACGGGCTAACGCACAGCGCGGCCACACACAAAATATTTGTTTCATTTAATTGTATAATTCAACGTCTACAATATTTCTGCAGTAACTTTCTGTTTACCAGATAAACAAAGGCTGTATAACTTTTATTGAATATGAAGATAATTTCACAGTCTATTCGTAGAACATGAAAGCCATAGCACATGGGTCATTTAAGTGTATTAAACGTATGATATTTTAATGAACCTCTTTAGTAATTTTGAGAAAAAATAACGAAACTATGTTCCAGAATATGTTTGATATTTTCATTACAAAATATATGTGTATCCTGATTTTTCTGGGAACAGACTCTGAGGTCTTCATTCAAAATGACTTATACCTGGTAAACTGAGAGAAATACGAGTAGAATAGACAAAATCTCACAACAGAAAAATTACAATTGATATCAAGTTATTAAATTATTTATTTATCTATTCTTTCATTCGTTTATTTATTTATTTATTTATTTATTTATTTATTTATTTATTTATTTATTTATTTATTTATTTATTTATTTATTTATTTATTTATTTATTTATTTATTTATTTATTTATTTATTTATTTATTTATTTATTTATTTATTTATTTATTTATTTATTTATTTATTTATTTACTTATTTACTTATTTATTTACTTATTTACTTATTTATTTATTTACTTATTTATTTATTTATTTATTTATTTATTTATTTATTTATTTATTTATTTATTTATTTATTTATTTATTTATTTATTTATTTATTTATTTATTTATTTATTTATTTATTTATTTATTTATTTATTTATTTATTTATTTATTTATTTATTTATTTATTTATTTATTTATTTATTTATTTATTTATTTATTTATTTATTTATTTATTTATTTATTTATTTATTTATTTATTTATTTATTTATTTATTTATTTATTTATTTATTTATTTATTTATTTATTTATTTATTTATTTATTTATTTATTTATTTATTTATTTATTTATTTATTTATTTATTTATTTATTTATTTATTTATTTATTTATTTATTTATTTATTTATTTATTTATTTATTTATTTATTTATTTATTTATTTATTTATTTATTTATTTATTTATTTATTTATTTATTTATTTATTTATTTATTTATTTATTTATTTATTTATTTATTTATTTATTTATTTATTTATTTATTTATTTATTTATTTATTTATTTATTTATTTATTTATTTATTTATTTATTCATTCATTCATTTATTAGCAAAAGCGCAATAAAAATTTCTGCAAGGTTTGTCTGGATTGGCATGAAGCAAACAAAAGAATAACGTTTGTAAGAAAGTTTAAGAATGAATAGAGAAAGTCATGTAAGTGCAGCTTATCGGTTTTGTATTACTTTTTAACCCCGTACATAATAGGCAGAGAAGGTATTGCATTCACCCAAAAACTTCATCTACTGAATCGAGATCAACTGAATTCATAAAGCATTTTTTAAAAAAAATCCATATATGTCTATGTGCGCACGTGTCTATGAGTAGTTACTACAAAACGAAAAGTCAGTTAATTATAAAAGTTGATGTTTGAGGTTAGCATCTTCAGATTGTCATAAGAAGATTTTCAAACTAGCCTTTATGTACAACATTTTTCAAAACTTCATATTTTCTCAAAAAAAAATAGACGTTGGTTTTGAATAAAATACCACGTTTAAGATATTTTTATGACAAATGAAACATATATCTTGAATTTGGTGGGAATAGCCTCTGAAGTCCTCTTTATTCTGAATGACTTTTGCATCATTGGTAAACTGCAAGAATGAGACAAATTTGTACTGCACAAAAAATCTAGATCTCGTAAAAGCACTTTTATGAGACTTTTTGAGCTAATCGTTTCCGATATATTCCTTGCTGGTCTGCATTTTTAAACACATAGCTTAAAAAAATAATAAAGGAAGCCTTTATTTATTGTTTTACATCTCCTAATTGTATAAAGAGAATGTAATTTCAAAGCTTTCACTAGCAACAGCTCTTGAATGATTTGTCAATCGCTTAAGTCTACTGTAATCCTTTATATGCTTGTGCCTACGAGGAGGTATCCAATAAGAAAATTTCTGCAAATTGCGTGTATAAGATATGTAGTTTGTACAAAAAGAGAGAAACTAGTGAGTGCGTCATATCAGATTTTTAAGCGTACCGCGTTTAGACCAGGCAGGTTATTATTGTATATTATATAAGTACATAACTCTTGAAACGTCATTTTCCAGGCAGATAACCCCAACCGAGATTTGAACTTAGGGATCTTTAACTTGAGGCAGACTCGCTATTCCCGGACTACGAAATTGGTCAACAGATGACAGGATTTCATATACAACCTTCTCGGCGACAAAAGGTAAAAGCAAGACCTCCCATAGAAAGAAACAACAGAATGATGTGGAATTCAGCGCGCGAAGCGGGTTACTAATGACAAATGAAGGATGATCTGCGGGGCAAGTGGGGAGGTGATGAGGCCATGCAGAATGTTGAAGGCTCCAGCAGTCAGTTGTTTGACCGACCGGTTTGAATGGGCATGCCACGGCAGCGTTCCCGGCCCATTTGAGTGAATAACAATAAAAACCTGTTAACATGATAGGAATTCTGTAGTACTACTACTACTGGCAAGAACTTCCGCAATGTGTTTAAAAGACCTTCGTATTTTGAGTCTGTTTAAGTTCAATAGTATTGTGGCAAGTTTTTAAACGTGGTCGCAGTTACCTTCATAGACGTCTTGTAAAATGAACAGTATTTAGAATTACTGGTGCTGTACTATGAGTTGTGATGAATCAAGAAGAACGGAAAAAAGATTAAAAAAACCTGAACGTGTTCTCAGCTGTTCACTTAAGCAGCGTGTTTTCTTCTATGAAATCAAATGGTGGGTTTAGATTGCTTTTATTTTGTTAATGAATATCTGTTATTAAGAAGTGTATTCACGAATTCCAATTATTTTTAAGCTTGACGTACAAATGTAACATAAAATATTGGTTTGTGTAGTTTAAATTGTACTATACTTTGACTGCAATTTGTAATTTTAAAGAGAACATGTAACTTCAATTTTTAAAACGTGAATCACGATAGAAGAATAATGATAAGCATACGGAACATATATAAAATTTCCCTCTAGCACAAATCAATAATTATTTTAATTATTATATAAGTATAATTATTAATATTACAATTATTATTTGCATTTATTTTGTTCCTCATCTTCTAAAATAAGAGAAAACGTAATTTTTATTCCATGTTAAAATACTATGTTTTTAAAACTTTCTGACGCGTTCCTTGCATCTGAACACCTGTAATCGTAGCTAAGATAGTACTCTGTATGCACCAAAAGCATGTCAACAGTTTTCTCTACACGACTGGCATCAAAGTTAATCTATACAAGCTCGAAGAAAATCTGTCGACACACTTCATTTTAGTGCAAATCAGTATGAAATTAAGTACACCTGGGCTTCCTAAATATTTTATATTTCTTTAGAAAATTTAGGATAATACTCTAATTAAACTCTTCAGTATTTATATTAACCATTTTGCCATTTTAATGTTCCATTATAGATATGAATGATGTAAAACAGAAAATAATGTGGTCAATTTCTATTTATAAAAGTAGATGTATGTATTTTTCGCTCTTAGCTGCTGTGGCACTTAAATTTGCTAAATCTAATTAAACTTTTCAACTAAATTGTTTTAACAATGATATTTTTACTTACACCGAAACAAACAAACACACACACACACACACACACACACACACACACACACACACACACACACACACACACACACACACACACACATATAAAATCAAAATCAAATTACATTACCGCTTTAACGAAGCAAGTTTATTTTTTTGTGAATTTATGATGAATTAAATACCCAGTAATATCAAAAGTATGGTAATTTTTACTTTCTCTGCCACATTAGGGAAGTTCGGGGAATTATACATCGAAATTTCCCCAAAAAATGTATATTTGGTCTCCCCTGAACTTTAGGTATTTTAGAGGAACTTGAGTATACGGGCATGTAGATGATAGAGAGAGAGAGAGAGAGAGAGAGAGAGAGAGAGAGAGAGAGAGAGAGAGAGAGAGAGAGAGAGAGCAAAAAGAACAAAACAAGACTGAAAAACAAAAATTCCAAGGAATTTCAAACTTCCCCTTGAAGTTTATAATCTTTCAAGGAGGCAGAACGAAGATTTACGACATTTCTCCACTTCCCAACTATCGCTTGTATTGAAAACGTTTCGATCCCCTTTATATTCTCAAAAGACGGTCCTACCTTTTTGGATTAAACCATCGCATATCTGTGATATAGGCAGATAAATGTATATGTGGAATTTTCTTCTAATATTAAATGGAATCATCCTCATTCTTAATTTATTTATAACGATGAAAACAGGAAACATATTCAGGATTAGGATTACTGCGGAGGGGATTCGGCACCGAAACCTGTGGTTTATTGCACCTAAGCCACAAGTGGAGCATCCCCGGGAGGAGGAATGAGGCGAGAGGAGACAGTGGGCGGTTGACCAAAGGCGCCGAGACACCCGCCAACACTTCTACCCTGAAAGAGACCACCTGATGGGAGATGATATGAAATTATAATGGAGGGAGAGGAGATTCGGAGGATGTAATTATCCTACCCAGAATTCGGTTGGCGATTTGGGAAAGCCCCCGGAAAAACCCATGAGTCAGGTAGGTCGGCCACGGGAATCGAACCCGGGCCTCCCGAATGCAGGCCACAGTCTAAACCACCTGAGCCATCCAGCTCGGTAAACACATTTAAAAGCGGACCCAACAAAAATAGAGGACAGTAAAATAAACAATTTGTAGGACTTCTTTTTAATCAACGTCCTTTAACCGGTTAAGTCATGTCAGATGGCGAATAAAACGGGTGAAATGATGCAGAGCTTAGAGTTACCTCTAAGTTAAATTCATACCTCTTGAATGTGTGGCAGACACGCTACCACCTTCGCTACAGAGGCGGGCAAATTGTTTAAGCATTTGCGTATTAGAACTATCCACTCGGATTAATCTGAGTTCTCCAGTATTTCTAAGCTGTACTATGTTTGGAGTGTTACGGATTGTTGTTTTTTATATAATAACCAGCTACCTTACTGGTAAGGTAACGTAAGGTAACGTATACTTTTTGTGATTTTTTGTTGTAATTTACGTCCTCCAACGTTAAGTCATATCGGACGGTGAATGAAATGTTGCTCAAATGAGTCCGGGGTCCATGGAGCTTAGAGCTACCCTACATTTGTCTTTTAAGGATAAGGAAAAACCCTATAAAACCTTATCCAGATAACTCACCCTGACCGAGATTCGAACTCGGGACCTCTTGAACGTGAGGCAGACACTCTACCATCTACGCTACCGATGAGGGCAGTTTTTGCGATCCTATAATATAGCTATATAATATTTTAACCAAATAGGTTACACACTGTACATTTCTGCATAAGGATTTCCACACAAGGGTAGAGATAATTTCTGAGAGTTGTGGGGTAGCCTATAATTTTCTCTAGATAATACCAAAACATTTCTATTTAAAAGTTTAAAGACTGAAACTAGTGATACACTATGCCAGTGGTAATTTTTGAAAGACTGTGGTAACTTGTAATTTTTACACATTTTAAAATCCAAGTGTAACAAGTTGTATCAAAAGCATACCAAAAATATTCCTGGGTAAGGAAGCCCAGGGAGATCGAAGGGAAATTTGGTGATAACATTAAACATTTCAAAACATTAAAAGGCTCCGATTTACTTATACTGAGTGTTAAAAGATGCCATATACGCATTGAAGCTCCAGAAAATGTCCTCCGATATTCATGTTCAACAAACTGGCTAAGAAATTGGCTGACATAAAAATGAAAATTTCTTAATTTTATTCCCCTTTCTTGATATAAACCTTGTTGCAAACATTTTATAGCCTACGTCTATTAGGAAGAATCGTGTTTTTCAGTGGTGAAAAAATTAAATAAAAATAAAAATCTGATAGCTACATTTACAGGACTTCCTCTACTCTTGCATAAACTATTCTTACAAACGCTTATTCCTCTATTTTATGTTAACCCAGACAAAAATTATATTATTGCTCTTGTAGGTCTAATGGAAATATGGCTTTAAGCCATATGACTTAAAGTTGGAGGACGTAAATTACACAAAAAATCCTTTTAAGAACTGGTCGTTAAGTAATGTCTTTAAAATTAAGTTCTCTTTGTATGGCCAAGAGATAAAAAACGACTTTGTCATTTGAAAAAAACACAAGTATTAAAAAGTTCAGATAAATAACAAGAAAGTCTACGAAATGTTTTACTCCTTTACACATTATTTTTGTGTAGTAAAATTTTGTTTATCTCTTGCGGTTTACTAGTTATGCAAAAGTAACACAGAATTAACACGATATCTGAGGACATTTTCAGAAAATTCAAGATATAAATTTCTTTGGAATGAAAATATTTAAACGCATGGCATTTTAATCAAAATCGTTAAAGGCATTTTTGAGAAAACCAGTATTTTCAATGCAAAAATTAGGGTGGAGCATTTTTTCGAAAATGTTGTGTAGTATCCTTGAAAGTAGCTAAATTCAAATTCAAATGGGTCGATACCATTTTTTCTTGATGCTCAATTATTGATACCGATACATGTTATTTCCATGATATTCAATAATTCGATACTCGATACCATCATTTTTACTTCCAGTTTCAACACAAAATATAATGTTTGGAGAAGTGTGTAATGTCAATAACATTAATTAGGTGCACATATTTAATGAGACAAAACTTAAAGCCAATAGTGTTCTTATTTTTAAACTCTACATGGACATTTAAAAGCAAAATAGTCCACCTTTATACGCCTTTTTCTTTTTCAAAAATACTAGCACACCTCTTTCGGGATCAAGTCTATTACTTTTATCTGTCACGTATGAGTCCTAAAGTGCTAACGCTCAAATGCTAAATAGTCTTTCAGAGGAAACTGCTGCAGGTGCAAAGCACAAATATTTAGAGACTAATTTCTTTTTTAGTTCTGGAAATTTGGAATTTGTTTTCCAGTTATGCAGTGCAGTAGAAGGACAAGGTGACAAATCGGTGTTGCGATATGCAGTGTTCTTCTTGGGAATTGGTAACTAGAACTGAGTTTTACACTCGATTAGTTTCTTGCAGTGCTACACTGTAGATACCACATTACTGGCAAATTCTCGGGCCTTGTAATGTTCTAGTTGCGACAATAATATTTTGTGATTTTAAAGTAAAATAAAAATTTCAAAATCACCACCGAAGTATCGAAAAAGTACGAACTAAATTTTCTCAAGTATCGTTCGATATCGATACTACGCAAGTATCATGAGTATCGAGGTATCGCAGGTATCGAGGACCCATCCCTATTAAATACCAAGTACATATATATATATATATATATATATATATATATATATATATATATATATATATATACACATACGTGCACACACGGGATCTTTTTTTCTAAAATTGCTTTTCTTTATATTGAAATAATCATTTCTTCCACACTAGCAGTGTGTAGGCTAAGGTTTGAATGAGTACAGCCAGACTGAAAAATTCAGTGCCATAACTGGGATTTGAACCACGGATGGAAGAAATGATTATTTCCACCAATTTACCTGAATAACAGAGTGGTTTAACTATGAAGCCTGGGACTTAAGTACTTACAGCATAGTAAGTCGCCACAAAAGGTGCGTGTCGCATTGTATATGAGAGCCCCTAGTGGTCTACCGGGAAACATATGAGTCTGTCATGTTGGCACGTTGGCCATAGTAGCTCAGTTGGTTAGAGCAACCGCACGGAGAGCGGGAGATCCGTGGTTCAAATCCCGGCTATGGCACTAAATTTTTCAGTCTGGCCCTTTCTTTAGATTCTCGATATCGAAATGTTTGGGTGAAATGCAATACTTCCCCTACTTACTATACGTAGTAGAAAAAATAAAAATAGTTTATGTGGTTGCCGAAAGTGTCACAAACGTGCAAGTGCACGCGCACACATACACGCATACAGAAGAATTGTGAGCGCGCATGTATTTTATATTTTTAATTTCTCTACCACATACAAATTAGATATACAAAGTATTGCATTCCACCAAAAATTCAATATCAAGATCTCACAGGAAATATACGTTTTGAGGACTCCTGCATAATTTTTTTTTTTTTTTTTTTTTTTTTTTTTTTTTTTTTTTTTTTTTTACAAAAACGTCTGTTTGCAAATAGCGTCAGTCAAAGTCAAAAAGTTAAATACAAAGCTCGGTGTTTCAGTTAAGTAGCTTCCAGGATGCAACAGGAAGATTTTTCAAGGAAAATGGCTCAAACCCAAACTATCCTTTACATGGAAATTTTCGAAATTTTTTATTTTCTCAAAAAAGTTCTAATGATTTAGATTAATATATATATATATATATATATATATATATATATATTCATGGCAATTGAAAAGTATGCCTTGAATTTTCCGGGAATAATCTCACAAGTCCTCTTCATTTTTGATCGTTGTAACATAAAGCTGGCAAAACATAGGAAAATAAATACTTTGTTAATTATATTTTCAATTGTCAGAATCATATCAGCATGGATGCGCTGGAATTTCACCCGCAGGAGCAATTTTTACATGCCAATAAATCTAGTGACATGTGATGTAGCTTTTAGGGTACTATTGGACTGAGCTGGATTTGAACCCGTGACTTTGGGTATAGACCAGCGTACAACCAACTGAACCACCAGACCGACATCTATCATTTTGTCTCCATCTCTCCTTAAAACAACCATTTTCGAGACATTCCTTTGTCATTGTTTAGATTTTTGAAGTATTTACAGCTTTTCTCAAATAGGAAGTTGTTCGTCTCTGTATGCCCTGGCCATTCAAAAGAATAATATCAAATTAATAACAAAGCAACCAAGTCTTAAAATATTTGACCAAGCTTAGGTCTATTATATTCCTTTACTCTCGTTGTACCTATAATAAAATATGCAATTAAATCATTTCTAATAAAGTTTATATCGAATAAACATAAATGCGATAAGAGTGAACAGAAAAAGTCATGAAAGTGCACCCGTCGGATTTTTATACATTTGCTGTAAATATTAATGAGGTTGAGGCAACCATATCAAGGTGGATATCAGATTACAGAGTATAACAATTTATTATAATATTGCAGCTCTTCTCAGGTAACTATTATCTCCTGTTGAGTCTAGAAACGAACATTTTTATAAAAATACTTTTAAACATTACAAAATAGAAACATCAAGCACTAATACATACCTTATTTACATCATTCATTTTTTTTTATCAACGTGGGCTATTAGCCCTACAAGTGTGTAACAAATAAGAATCATTATAATGAAAAACAGATTATGGGAACTTAGATTACTTGCATCGCTGTCATTTGTAATGAAAGCCATCAATACTGTAATAAAACCTTAGGATAAAAGGAATAGTAAATAAAAATAACAATTTTAATATTGTATTCTGTTTCACTTTGTAACTCCTATTCTAATGACCTTGTAAGATTTTTCTTTGGAATTAACACATATTGATGCAGAGAGAGAGAGAGAGAGAGAGAGAGAGAGAGAGAGAGAGAGAGAGAGAGAGAGAGAGAGAGAGAGAGAGAGAGAGAGAGAGAGAGAGAGAGAGAGAGAATAAGAGAAAAACTAATTTCCCATCTTAACTATACATTTGATTGTTCTATGGATCCGGACTTGAAATAGTTTGTCAATATTTATCATTTTAACATACTGTGGATTGAAAAACTAGGTTTTCATTGTAGAACAACAAACGACACTGTGCAAAGAAATGCTTTTATTGTAATAGATTAGGTTCCTTTTTGGTAATAAATTAAATAGATCTATAATTTTGTGTAACGATACTCGTACACAATATCACAGAATAGTGTATAAGATCATAAAATAGTCTTTGCCAAGTAAACTTATTGAAGTTTACGTTCGTTTGAGAAAATGTTCAAAATTTTTACTGTTGAAATAAGAATAGAATGGCTCCTCAGTTCATGGGGTAAAAAAAAAAAAAAAAAAAAAAAAAAAAAAAAAAAAAAAAGAAGAGAGAGGTTACACAAAATATGCAATTGTTTTTAAACGCAAGGGAAATATAAATGTGGTAACATTTTCTAAACGATTCTCGAGTTGACTTGAAATGCTCTACCCTGGGTGGCACCTTGTCATTTGTATCCAAATTATTCATAAGTTTTTTTGACGTTAGCGACTGTTGTTATGTGAGGTAAGCTATCGATTAAAAACCGGATATTCCTCTACTGTAGTTGGTTTATTTTAGAACAAGATCACGTTCACTAGTCTTGACATTTACCAAAATAAATCAAGCATTTGCAGAGGACAACTTACAGGACCATAATTATCTGGCCAAACGTTATATGTATAAAAGGATTATGCAGAAAAAAGCTCGTCTGTAATACCCACATTACATTCACGTCGATACGGACATTTGATACACTACTATTTTCTTCTAGTTATCCGTTGGTTTTACTCCAGTGACTCGGAAGTACTTGACACGCCTGAATGCTCCCAATTCGTTATAGCAGCATTCTTCTTACACAGCATGCATTCTGATAACTCGACGTGGAGGTTGGGCTGGACAGCCGCGGTTGGTTTTAAGTAACCACCTTGTACTACTGTTTCACTTCTGGTGACTCCGGAATACTGTTCTTCATTTTTCTGACATTACCTCATGTTTTCTCCTAATTCAGAAATTCGCTTCATTGCATTCTGAAGCTAGATTTAATATTTCTCGCAGAGTTCTCTTATAATGACCATTATTTAGACCACTTTTTAATTCCTTTAATACCAACATGAAGTGGAATCCACAGAATTGGTAATCCTGTTTCATTTAGGAACTTGATTATTGCTTCATTTCTAATGTGTCTGATGTACACCAAGGGTTTACGTTTCTTATAGCTTGAATAGCCGAGCTTGAGTCATAAAATAACTGCTTTCTAAAATTTATTTTAATACATAAATGGTAGGGAACAATATACATTGCTTTTATCTACCATCAATATTTGATTTGTGTTTTATTATTGAAGCACACAATTTAAACAATATCAACATTTTCACTTGGACTATCAGTAATTTATCTGTATGGATGTGTAACCAGTTGTCTTTTAAGTTCCAAATACAATTTGATTATTTATAAGGGCTTTGCTTTACTATTTCCTTAAGATTTAAAACACAGTTTGTATATTATAAAGGTTATTCTGAAGGTAATTTATTTTCATTTTGAGATTCAGAAATGCATTTGTTTCCGATTTCGGAAAAATATATCAACTTCTTGTAATTTCTGCAGTAGATTTCTCCCAGGTACATTTAATGAAATGCTTGAGGATACTATTTTTTTTTAATTTGTAAATGTTATCGCTTTAACAATTAAGTCATATCGCAACCTTACGATATTACAATACTAAACGATAAAAATGATAATGATGATGTTAATAGTAATAATAATAATAATAATAATAATAATAATAATAATAATGATAATGATGATGATGATGATGATGATGATGATGATGATGATGATGATGATGATGATGATGATGATGATGATGATGATGATGATGATGATGATGATGATGATGATGATGATGATGATGATGATGATGATGATGATGATGATAATAATAATAATAATAATAATAATAATAATAATAATAATAATAATAATAATAATAATAATAGCTGTGGCAGAGCGGTCAGACCGCTTGACTCTTACCAAGGTCGCCCGAGTTCGATCCCAGGAGACCATAAAGTGACATTTGTGATGGGCGACACGGCGATGGGGCGAATTTTCTTCGGGACCTTCGGTTTCCTCCGCCATCCTTCCACCAATCGCTCCATTATCATCTTTCCTTTCATCCACTTCGACCTCATTCCGTTCATATACTTCCCTCAAGCTCATTTCAGGGACCGGACTGATCACCCATCCCTGTATTTCTCTCTCTCATCTATAGTTGTGGCTCCCTCACCCATCGCCTAAAATGGCATAACGGGTAGATAACCATAAATGAACAGGGATGCGTCCTATACCAAAAGAATAATAATGATGTGGATGATTATAATGATGATCATTATGATAATAATAAAACATGTTTATTAACACAAATTTTGTCTTAAATTTTAATATATAATCTGTAATCAATAATATAAACTACAACAGCACACAATGTGTATTACAGTCTATTATTAGTTATTCGTAGAAAGAACTTCGTCAGGGTAGTTTCCTCTGTTTCTGCAGGTCAACACATAGTATCAAAGATCTATCACATTGTTCACATTTGCAATCCGGCTCTGGAGAATTAAATGTCTTTCTTCGGCATATCCTGTGGTGGAACCCTAGTACAGCCACCTGGCGCAGTTCGTAGTTGGCTGCTTCCATTGTCCTGTGTGGTCGTGGCGTCGGTGCTCTGGAAGTCGATCCAGATATCAGCTCGTTTCCTTGCACATCTTTAAGTACGTGCCATATCTAGCCGTAGAGGGCGTCCCTCTGCTTTAATCAATAAGAAAGTGTATTAAAAATACATAGAAGAATTGTTGAGGTCTCTATGTAGGTTTCTGAACCCTGCATGTCTGCAGTTGTATAAGCAGTAACCAGTATAATGTTTTTAATAATGAATGGTATCTTAGAGCTGACGCAGAGAATAGATGCATAATGGCAAAATACATAGGATTGTGTCAGTTTGCAGTGACCTATCCTTAACTGATTATGATAGGGAGAAAGAGAGAGCTACATGGTTATAGTAGTTTAGAGTTTTCAAATTAGTTTCTAAGTACTTTGGGAGCCACAGTGGACCTTATGAAGTTTCTGTTAAGTGTGAACCAGTTTCTCTTTCAGTTTCCAATAAACATTTGTTTAGTAAATGTATCATGGTGAAAACAGGCTATTTAACTCATAGTTAAGAGGATGTCTGATAGCTTCTAGAGCAGTCTTGTCCATTTTCGTTTGCTTCAATGCCAACATGTTATGGAACCCATAATAAGATGACTCGCTTTTCAGAGCTGCATATTTGTATGTGTAGGGAAAGGGTTTTCATTTACAGCCCTTGATTGTGATGTTACTTTTTGTAGTTTGCAAATACGACGGATTCAGTGAAAATTTCAATTTTAATTTCCCCAGCTTGTAAACTGTACTTCGAGACTTTCTTAAGAAATATCATTTACAAGAGACAACTATGAAATACTTTAGAAAAGGACACAACGTATGATCTGAGTAGATCGTAGTACAGCCACGACCATCAGAATCAGCTAAACCACCTCTAAAATTCTGAACAGATTCAGAATAATCTTCTCTTATGGTATTAAAAAGTTTCCTAAGGATATCTGCAGATGTCTGTAATATACAATAGGCACAATTGCCATGGCGCTGTATCAGAAATCAGTGAGCTAGGATATATAATAGACTTTAATGTCTTGTCTATTGTAGATGCGATGCTGAAAGAATCATATCTGTTGTGTTGTGCTATAACGATACTTTTAGATGAAGGCCTAGATGCTATCTCAATGACATATACTTAAGATGTTTCTAGTCCAGGCTAGAACGAACAATGGCTCTAAAATCTTTCAGGACGATCGTTAGGTCGACACCCCAACTTTTTGCTCCCAAGATTTCCAGAGTCGTTTTATGCAGTCATTTCTCCGAATGTTTAGACAGACATGAATGGAAGTTTGATATATTAATAATACCAATATTTTAACTTTAGTAACCAATTCTACCTTGTTTTCGTTGAAGTAAAGCTTTAGGTCTTCAAGTATAGTTCGGCTTCTATGAAAAGTGGTGTATTTTGTTTCGCAGTCAGAAAAGTTAAGGGCAAGTTGTTGCTGAACATGAAAAAATATTTCGCACTTCATAGCATACTTATTTATAGTCTAATCATCCGCATACAGACAATATTTCACAGAGGAATCATCAGGTATAAAATATTGTTTATAGCAATCACTTGAGCACATATCCTTGATATAGGTAGTTTTATGTTTGTGCTTGATTTGACATTATTCCATCGAATTGAACGCGAATATCGCGGTTTTGCAGGAAGTTCTATATAAAGGAAAATATATTTCCTTTCAAATTATTTCCTCAATGTTACAAAGCATATTGCTTCCAAACTATACCGTAAGCTTTGTGTACATCTGTCCTTGTTTACATTTATGCAGTATACAAAATTGTGATGTTCTCTTTTCTGGTTTTACTAATTTAACACTTTTTAGCGAGAGGTCGTATCATAAAACAAATTAATTTAATTATCAGGGAGCGGAGTTTGTTGACGTCATCTTTTTTCCTTACTCAGTATGCATTGCTCTTAAGGATATGTATGACTGAAATTTCATGAACATTTTTAAAAAACCATCTTTTCCTCTTTTTAATCTATAAAATAGTGTAAGCCTTCCTGAATGCTTAGATAGCATCCGAAAGCCATTTTTAAATGCTCTAATCTAGTTCAAAGGTTACGTGAATGCTAGTGTTACATATGAATTCTAATTCGTTATCCTTGTTTACTCGCTATTGAAAATTTCAACATTTTTCATCATTTAAGATGCTCCTTGCGTTGCAGTTTTTGTGTTAGACAAATGAAACTTGCTACACACGTACATAGAGACACAGCTAATAGAAATTTCCCTGTATTTTATTGTGAGATTCATTTAAACACACTTTCTACTTCAGAACACAAAAATTTCAAATTTTGGTTAAAAAAGCCATATTCATAGCTTTAACAATTTTTGGAGCCTAAAGTTATTAAGACACATAGAAATCTAGCGCAAATTCAAAAAATGGATGTATTGAGAACCTGTTGTTACAATATTAGATCAAAATTTAAGTTATTTTGTCGCACGGGACTTAAGGTGCCGTAACCAAAAATACATAAATTTGACCATATTTTCCAAACTATAAAAGTGAAATTGATAATATTTGGGCTGTATCATATTTGCACTAAGTTACATCTGTGTTGTAAATCTTAAAAAGCTAGGTTATAAGTTCAGAATTTCAAAATTTCAGTCATAGGTATCCGTAATGAAATTCTGAAGACAAATCTCTGATTTTAAAAATAGTGATTTTATAGGGCCATTTTTTATCATTTCATATTTTTGGACGTTTATATCATTTTTTACAAATTTTACGTCACTTTTAGTGTTTTACTTTCTTTCCTGGTCCTTTTCTTTCTTTTTGTAAGACATTAAATAAACAAAGTTAACTTATTTCACATCCATCTTAAATCTAAGGGATATCTGATCAATGGACCAACAATGTGTTGAGAGGCGATTTTTTTCGTATACTGTTACTTCCGTAACGTTAGAACTAAAGTTAAAAATTAATTATATCTCGCAAATTTGTATGGACATATAAAGCACCTTACCTTATTCAGAATAACAGCAGTAGGTATCCAGCAACATGCATGGTTTTTCAAAAGTTGGGGATAAGCTGTTGTCGAAAAGCATGTTTTTGTATTGTGAGGAACTCCTGATCACATTTGCTGTTATGATTGGAGCATGCTTGAAATATGTTAAATGCAGGAAATATCAAATATTTCACCGGTTAGCACTTTGCGAAATGTGACACAAATTTTGTACTAATACTTTCTTCTTAGATTCCTTCTTCGAACTCCTGCCCCTACACTTTTCAATCAGATGCATGCAATCTTGTTAACTAAAGTTAGAGAATAAGACCTGAAGCTTTCCTGACGACGAATATGATCACTTTCTTCTCGGGCAACAAGCCAGGTGAAAAGACGATTAGATATCGACGTTTCGGGAGTCTGCATTGCTACCATCATCAGGATCTTTATAAAATGTTATAACCACAAATGAAACTATAACACAAATATAAACAAAGTCAAAACACTATCAAAATTCGCATTACTGAACAAAAGACTGTTTTCAGTAAATTAAATGCCAGGTCAGGAGATGGCGTGAGTATAGAAAATTGTGTCAAAGAAACGTAACTACTTGATTATCAAGCTGTATTGATCTTTGCTCCTTAAATCGACAGATTTCCATGTCTAAGGCCGGTTTCCAAGAGGAGCTGAACTGATATCCAGCATCACGATTAAGCGTGCTCCTTTCCGTATATAGGACAAACCGGAAGAACCATCGCTACCAAAATAATTGAACATGAAAGGAGCATTCGTTTAATGCAACCTGAGTAGTCTGGGCTGGCAGAGCATTGTTTTGATAACGACCATAGAACCAATTTTCGGGAGACGACCATTTTGGCAATATGCAACAGTTACTGGAAGCGGAGAATTAAGGAGGCTTTGGCGATTTCCTCTGAAAGGAGTACGCCTAATCGTGATGCTGGATTTCAGTTCAGTTCCTCTTGGAAACCGGCCTTGGACATGGAAATCCGTCGATTTAAGAAGCAAAGATCAATACAGCTTGATAATCAAGTTAAGTAGTTAGGTTTCTTTGACACAATTTTCTATACTCACGCCATCTCCTGACCTGGCATTTAATTTACTGAAAACAGCCTTTTGTTCAGTAATGCGAATTTTGATAGTGTTTTGTCTTTGTTTATATTTGTGTTATAGTTTCATTTGTGGTTATAACATTTTATAAATATCCTGATGATGGGAGCGATGCACACTCCCGAAACGTCGATATCTAATCGTCTTTTCACCTGGCTTGTTGCCCGAGAAGAAAGTGAGCAAAGTTAGAGAAGTTTCCAGACTTGTATCTTTCTCCTGTATAAGTGTGATTTCTTGTGTTAAACTGAAATTTACCTTTACGAAGGCTAGCTGTACAGTTAGTTCCTTTGTTTGAAAATGGTATCAATTGCAGCAGCATCGTCAGGATTCGCGTTTTCTTCCACCATCTGTAAATGATCGCATGAATTTATCTAGGTGTCCCATCAGTGATAAGAGGGAGTGGAATTCCGGAATCCATCGGCTTTTATGAGAGGGAGTCTTGGCAAATATCTTCTCATCTTTGACACTATCAGATCACATGTGAAAAATTTGCTCTAACTTTCTCTGGCACTCTATGCATAGTGGGTGCCAAGTAAACAATTTGCTCCATTTTTCGGGTAAAAATCCTGTGTTTGACTTCCTAATTTTACAATGTATGGCGCTACGTCAGCTATCGTTTCTGGTAACCTCTGGACATAACAAAACCGCAGATCTCCAATATCAATGATTACGTTAGGCAGTGACGATTTCCTACACGATTCGTTGCCGTACTCTCATACTTTAAAATGAAAAAGAAAAAAAAATGAAAAAAAGTAATTTTAAATAATTTTGGCTTTTAGCCATTTTATTGGCCTTTTTTATTTAGATGTTATGTCATCGAAATCTGGACCATGTAAATACTCAATGAGGCCGCGCCGTGGCTCAGTGGTTAGACCGCTTGGCTTTCACCAAGGTGGCCTGGGTTCGATCCCAGGCGACCGCAAAGTGAGATTTGTGGTGGACAACACGGCGCTGGGGCGGGGTTTCTCCGGGACCTCCGGTTTCCCCCGCCATCTCATTCCACCGGTGCTCCATCTTCATCTCATGTATCATCAGTGTCATCGCCTGCGGTGCCATATGTAGTAAAAGCGGGCGTTAAACACTACACATTATATTATGTAAATACTCAACAAATAAACTTAGAATTAATGGTGAATTCCAAACAAAAACTCTGCCAAGCAGTTTGACTATATTGTGATTGAAAGATGGGCCTACACCAATCCAGTGGTCAGTATTTCAGTTTTATCAAATAGATTTGTTTGATTGGCGTTATGATTTGAAGCTCTGTTACCTTAAATGAATTAGACTTGTTTCTCCAAACATTACTAAACCTAACGCCTCACTGAACGCTTCCTTATTTTAAAGGTATCTCTTAATAAATGATGCGTTTGCACCAGATGGCGGAAGATTTCTTAAATCATTTTTATAAATAATTAAACAAATAATTTGTTTTATTAACAACGCGATCAATAGCCGGGGCAATAGCAAAAATATTAAGACTATATGAACAACGTTGGCATCATAGAGATAAGCATGCTTCTTAAAAAAATAGTTTTCAGAAACTCGATAACATAAATTCTTGATTTTACTGGAAATTGACGAACTCTCTCTCTCTCTCTCTCTCTCTCTCTCTCTCTCTCTCTCTCTCTCTCTCTCTCTCTCTCTCTCTCTCTCTCTCTCTCTCTCTCTCTCTCTCTCTCTCTCTCTCTCTCTCTCTCTCTCTCTCTCTCTCTCTCTCTCTCTCTCTCTCTCTCTCTCTCTCTCTCTCTCTCTCTCTCTCTCTTACACGCATACGCTCGCTTTTCTAGTAACTTGCATATATAATAACAATCAGAAATAAATGTGGAAGCATTTATGTGTCGACAATTTACCTAGTTTTCACTTTGTAAGGATGGGTGCTACTGGTGCCCGCGATCTACAAGCTTCCTGCAAATGGAGTAGACATCAGTTCAACAACTTTGTGATATTGATGATATTCCTGATGGTTTTCCTTCCCTCTCCCTCTGTTCACCACGAGCCTACAGTAACATTGGCCACTCACTTTGTTTTATAGACACTATGTTTCATAAACACGCACCCGAATGCTCAACCATCTAAATATTCTTATATTTTACTTCTTTATTTTGTAAATTATTGAAAAATACAGATTTTGTGCAGTAATACTATGTAGCAGTTTACAGTATCCAATATAACATAGTAAGCAGTCCTGTAGGCCGTAGTTTAATCGATGAATTATCATCTGAAGTTTCATCCATAGACAAGAGTCACCTCTGAAGATGCCTAACGGAGCTATGACCAAAACGTGAGATGATAATTCTACTTGACCACAGCCTGCGAACCTGCAAACTACGTTCTATTGGATTATTTAGTAGTTTTAGAGGAATGCATACACAGTTAATATTTAAATTATTAAAATACCAGCCAAAGGACTGTAGTTTTTATATCTAAAATGACCTCTTTGCTTGTGAATGATCTTTTCCCATTCTTTTTTCAATGTTCATTATCACTCAACTCAAGCCTCGTGGTGAAAAATTTTGCCAATTACTTTGAAAATTTCACCGGGACTTGATTTTTCAAAAAGATACAAATTGTGAAAAGTGTACCTTTAGAAATCGTTTTATGAAGTAAGACACGCAAAAATGCACAAAGATATAATTTAAATTTATTTCCACAATGAAAAAGAACCATAATAATTGTTTATTTGTGAATCATGTGATAAGTTACTCAGATATATTTGAAGCATGAAGTTGAAATTTGGTGTAAATGTTTGAAAACTGCACCGCCAGTAAATTTTCCGTGGAATGTGTATATTAAAACAGGACGGGTTCACCTCTTCCCCCTTTTCAGAACTACTAAAGCAAGTGATCTGAAAATTTTGAAATTCATTAAAGATCATACCACTAATATCTGATACAAATCGCATTAATAGCTGAAGAAATGCACAATTGCTAAATCTCATAGGTTGGGACCTTTAACGTCTAGGTTATATTTTAGACAGCAAGCTCTACTTTCAGGAGTTGCTGGTTGCATATAGAGTAAAATTTTGACTTTTCCATTGGCGTTGGAACATTGCACTAACTAAACTGTTGTACGTACAACGTATTTGGTTTAATAAGCGATGACTCATTTCTCACGTTATATCGATGCAAACAAACGTCCTGGCTAATTAGCATACTTGTTCGCGGCCAGCTGGGACTCCTAGCTCGATGATGGTCCTTTAGCTGGTGTAATGTTTGCATACATTTCCCACCTTGAGTCCCACAGTTCGGATACAGGAAGATGGCAATCATAGCCCTCACGCTCTTCCCCACGCCATAACAACATTTATAACGCGCCCTTTGCAGCTTTTCATAGCCATCATTAACAAGTGCGTAAATGTTTGAATGACAGTACGCAGTTTACACACAGTTTCGTGAGAATGAAGGCACCGCCTGACAAAGCTGTGGAGGTACGTAGCAATGACAGGGGCGTTGCCAGAGGATAGAGTTTGTTGTGCCTGACTCTAATTTCCCCCTGGGGATGAAAATTAGTAATAAGCAAAAAATTACTATACATTTTAAAATATCTGGAGTAAATCATCAAAAAATTGTAGTGAATCATTCTCTGTGAAGGGTTTAGATCTGTAGAAAGTACATTGCCTGTTATCTACTTTTTCTAGACAACCAGAAGTTTTGGTTCTATTTCAACCACAAAATTTTCTGGACTCTCTGTAGTATATTTCTTTCTCTACTACTTACCAATAGGTAAGAAAAGGAAGTGTTGGATTCCATCAAAAAATTCGATTCCGAGATTTCACTAGAGATATAGGCTTTGGAGTTTCTTGAATTAAAAAAAATGGAAAATGTACACAGTGCTGTGTCGTTAAACAGCGTAACACTTGGTTTTACAAAACTTCGTACTTAAGTTCAGCATTTTCTAAGAATGCAATCAAGATTTCAAGGAAGTCTACAGCTCAAGCTATCTTTTAAAGGAAAAATGTTTGCTGTTTACTTTCTCAAAATGGCTGTAATAATTTTGATTCAAATACCAAGTGTTTAAGATCTTTGCATGACATATGAAATGTGTTATAACTTGAATTTTGTGTGAACAACCTGTGAAGCTCTCTTCATTCTATTTGTCTTTTGTATATTTGGTAAACTGTAAGACATGACAAAATCTTACTTCACAAAAACGTATATCTAGTTAAAGCATATAATTGATGTGAAATACAGTACTTATAGCATTAACATTTTCGAGATCTTTATTGTTAAACATTTGAACAAACTTATATTTTCTGAAGTAGTAAGTCCTATTCTTTTTTCTCTCGTGATCATGCAAGGAGG
The DNA here is from genome assembly GCA_030765055.1 of Mantis religiosa. NCBI lineage: Eukaryota > Metazoa > Arthropoda > Insecta > Mantodea > Mantidae > Mantis > Mantis religiosa. The sequence continues at coordinate 206,975,079 of CM060947.1, read as the reverse complement.
ACGGAATTTCAGAGCCACCAAATTTCAAAGATTCACTGTTTAAATAACTTAACTTCGCTTTGGCAACCTGTAATTTTTCTTAGCTACAGTGAAATGTGAAATGAACATACAAGTTAATAAAACACTTCCTCTGCTTACTGTGGTTAAGAGATAGAGAAAGTAAAGTTGTTGACACCATTGTTAAGCACTTTAATAACTTTAAAATAAAATTGCTGCAAAAGGAAATTTATTGATTGCATAGAACTTTTAACGTTTAACAATTTAATAGTTTTGTTAAATATATGGTATGTTTCAGCATACCTAAGAATAAAAAAACCATTTAACAACTAATTCAATTTATATGTTCTTAACAAAAGTTTAAAACAATGTTTTATCGGTGTTAATGTCAGTCACCGTTTAATGTGTGATTCACCCTGTCCTTTGCAACACTTTGGAACACTTTTGCAAGGATTCGAATATAGGTAACTTCTGCCAATCATGTTCAGTGTTTTATCCGACTGAGCCAGGAAACCGGGAGCAGAGCTCTATTTCAAAAACAGGATTTCATTCAATCTTTTCGGTTCTGAACATTGAATAACCGCAATTTATTTGACTAAAAGAAACTTATAATCTTTTTTACTCTTAAAGGGATTTTTCTATGAATACTCCGAAACCTTTACATTTAACTTCGAAACCTTTTAAATTGTGTACATCTTTAATTCTAGACGTTTTCTTAGTGAATTTTAAAATAAAACTTCTGAAAGCTTTCATTTTGATTCATTCTTTCAAATTTTTTTGCTATTGAGCTAAAAAACAAGCTTGTCAAAAAAAAAAACTTTACATTTTTTCAAGTCTTAGTTTTAATTTTTTATTTTAATCTGCAAGTTTATTAACATTTGGTGAGCTTAGCTAAAACATATATGCTGATGGCTGTGTAAAATTCTTTAGTTAGCTGTACTGGAAAACTGCTTCTCCAGTTCTTCTGTGGTTAGAATTGCAGCTAATTCCTTTTACGTCCTATGCTCCCTTGGATCCTTAAATGCCTATTGAGTACATTCATAGAGAATATGATTTATTTTCACTAAATTCATTAATTGTTCTGTATTTATTGCTTAGAAGTCATTAAAACCATTCTCTAAATTGTTTTCTCATTACTTGCTGACTCTTAACACGACCTAGCAAAGGTTTCTTCATATTTGGTTTAGTGACCATGTCGCGCCAGTCTGAGGAAATCTTATTTATGTTTCAGATGTTTATCCTGAGAGAAACCACATGAGTCGCTATGGGGAGATGGCTTGAGGTATGTGCCTGGAACTTGACGGCGTTCCTGGACCTGGAAGAGTGTCACGTCAGTGTGTTGAACTTGGGAGTGGCAGTGCTGTCCACAAGCGTTGCCCTATTAACCTCCTGTTACTTCTGCTGTCACTCTCCGAAATGGTTAGTACATATACATGAAATATAGTTTTAAGGGAGTATTGATACGTTAGGGCTCTTGCAAATGGTGCCTGTAAGTCCATCTTATTTCCAGCAACGTGCTCATCTCGAACGAATAACGTTTCTTTTTGCTATTCCTAATAAGATGACCGTTTCCGTAGTTGAAGAATAAAAGGTAAGACTTGTTGAGGATTATGATGGACATAGTACAACGTGTAGATCTAATAGCTTTCTTGTGTTCTTAAGACAAATATATAATTATACATCTAATTTTAATGTGCTTTAAAGTAGAAAATATCTTTTTTGCTTGAATTTTAATGTCCTTGAACCTGTTATATGATATCGGAGATGAATGAAGAAATACGTGGAATGGGCCCGGGATTCACAGAGCTTAAAGTTACACGGTATTTGTCTTCTCAGGATAACGGAAAACCTCAGGAAGAACCCCTAACCGAGATTCCAACTCGAGACCTCTTCAACGTGTGGCAAACATCTTGCTCCACAGCATAAAATAAGTGTTTATTTGTAGCCATGTTAAACTGTTCTGAATCTTAATATCAACTGACTTTTTTATATGCATAAGTTACAGTGGCAAACATTTTTTACTTGCAGTATTATTTATTTCTGAAGCTTGTTTAACTATTTCTTCTTTCTTCTCGTACAGACAAATAAACTTTCATTTTGGTGTACTTTTCCGATTTCATCCTTTCCTTTTTAATAATTTCTTCATTGAAATACACCCCTCTGTCAACTTTACCAAGCAGTACAGTTTGCTGCAGCTAATAGGTTGGATGTTTGATAGTGTTCGTTCTTTTCAGATAGTAAAACTTCGATTAAATGCAAATAACTGAAGGTGTGGAAAATGTTCTTTGTTTTTGACTTGACACTTCATTTTACTGACCTGAAAAGCACAGAGCATATGCATACAAAAACTAATCACACATTTTGTAGAGTACATACCTAATTCTATATCAAATCAATAAATCATACTGCGAAAACATTTTATTTTGCACTTAGAACTGTCACATACAAAACACCATGATTTAGGTCAACCCATTGATATCTTAAATAGCAAAGGGAAGCAGGCCCGCCTCGGTAGCGTAGATGGTAGTATATCTGCCTCACATTCAAGAGGTCCGGAGTTCGAATCTCGGTCAGGGTGAGTTACCTGGCTAAGGTTTTTTCTCGGGCTTTTCCCTTATCCTTAAAGACGAATGTTGGGTAACTCTAAGCTCTATGCACCCTGGACTCACTTGAGCATCATTTCACCTATTCCATTCGTCGTCCGATATGACTTAACGTTGGAGGGCATAAATTACAAAACAAACAAACAAACAAAAAAGAGCAGGAGTAGAATAGATATAGATTTTGTTTTGCTTTGTGTCATTCTTCTTTCTCCCTCTAACTCGTATGTTGGCTGTAGTAGGATTTTATGGCCATACAATGTTAATAGAATAGGAGCTTCTTGGAGGTATGTAAACCGAAGAAAACAGGGGGACTGTTTAATCTCATGTTCCCTGGAGTGGCAACTCCACTGATAAAGGGTAATTTAGATGGACAATCTTCTGAGATATTCGTTGCCATTCTTTTGAATATTCCAATATTTTATTTTGCATTGAGTTGTTTCGTTTGTTTCTTGCAATGTAATGCAAAGAATGCACATAACGGGATCTCTCTTGTTCTTAAAATGAAATGGTAGGTGGAACTATTTCTGTAAACTTTCTTCTCGATTATATGTATGAGATAAAAAATAATAGTGTGTAAGAATATTTTGAGAAGAAAGATTTTTTTTATTTACGCCTCCTATGTTATGTCATATCGAATTTTAAATGAAGTAGTTGAAACGATGTTCAAATGAGCCCGGGGTCCGTAGAGCTTAGATCTACCAGACATTCATCTTTCAGGATAAGGTAAACCCGGAAAAATCTGCCCTAGGTAACTCAACCTGACCAATATTGGAACTCGGGATTTCTTGACCGTGAGACAAACATACTACCACTTAAGTAACAGAGGCGAGTGAGTGAGTGAGAGAGAGAGAGAGAGAGAGAGAGAGAGAGAGAGAGAGAGAGAGAGAGAGAGAGAGAGAGAGAGAGAGAGAGAAGAGATGAAAACAAACTATAGTGAGTAGAGACAGACATGTGAATGTAGCACACCAGATATTTTAGATTGGTTTATTTTAAATTCTTAAGTCATAAATGCATACAATTTTATTGAGGTTATTTTGATTAATTTATATAAGTTAATTTTAAACCCATTTCTTTTATTCTCGTAGTGATATGTCTCCATAAACAAATAATCCTTCATGGAAAGATAGTCAGGCTGAAAAATTCAATGCCATAGTTGGGATTTGAACCACGGATCTTCTGGTTGCGTTCCGGACGCTCTAATCATTGAGTCACTATGGTCAACGTGCCGATATGACATTAAATTCTCCAACTGACTCGTGTAAACCACTTAGGAGTTCTGATAAACACATGAGACAACTACCTTAATGGCGACTTACAACGTGTAAATACTTTAAGGCCCGGGCTTTGTAGTTAACCACTATTAGATCAATTAATGGAATTTAACGTTCTTTCACACTGGCCCTGTGTAGGCTAAAGTATGGAAAGATAGACTGAAAAATTCATTCAATAACATAGCCAGGATTTGAACCACGGATCTTCTGGTTGACGTCCAACCGCTCTAACCATTGAGCTACTATGGCCAACGTGCCGATATGACGGCAAGCAGAAGATCCGTGGTTCAAATCCCGGCTATGTCATTGCATTTTTCAGTCGGACTCTATCTTTCCATACACACGGCCAGTGTAAAAGAACATTTAATTTCCAAATAATCCTTTAGTTTGGTCGCACCTGTAAAAAAAAAAAAAAAAAAAAAAAAAAAAAAAAAAAAAAAAAAAAAAAAAAAAAAAAAAAACCGGCCTTCAGGCACTGCAATTTGTAAGCAAGGTCGCTCATAATCTTGTATTCTGGTAATGTGCAGCAGGAATTATGTTACGAAATCTCAAAATCCAACGAGAGAATCCTTACAGTAGAACCAGTTCTACTGATATCAACCAACAAATCTTGTTCAGAGGCTACAGGTGAGCGTATTAAATTCCCGACAAGCGACCTGCATGTAATAAAATGTACACAACGATAATGATGCGGAAGGGCGCGTCAGTCAGAAAGTCATGTGCATAGGCGTGTCCTTTTAAATTGATGTGCAAAGAATTTAATGTCTTCTTGAGCTATTGTGTCTCTTACAATAAAAGAGCCCACTTATGCCACCAGCGCCGATGGTGACGTGAGAGTTTCAAAGAAGGAGAATCTGATATTTGTGACATGTGTATTAAGTAGAGATGTAATTGTTGCAACAAGGTCGTCCTGGGAACCGAAGTGGATGTGGGAAGTTTTTCTTTAATGCTATCTCTCCAATAAGTAGCTACACGAGATAAGATCTGCTGGAGTGCAGCCTTAAAAGAAGCACAGTAAGGAAGCTTATATCTGCTCTTAAAACATCACTTAGAAACGTGTAGCGTCGCTTCAAAATGTAGGTTATATCGCGGCAATTATCTGTGCGTCCTGATTCAGTATCATCTGCTCGGTAACTTGCTGCTCAGTTGCTTCCTACATGGCAAAGCGTTGAGGCTTATCAACCTTCACCCTCACAGGCATTCGCCTATTACTTTATTACAAGAGCGAAATATTAGAACGTGACAAATAAAGCATTTGGATTTTTTCATACCTCCGCGATAAAAGTAGACGATTCTTAAGGAAAAAGTTGTGCAGATTTTGAAAATCGCTACAGAAATCTTCTATTGTGTCAGTTTAAAAACATACGAAGACACTTACGTTCTCACCTACGAGGTTTCAGATACGATATTATGTTAAATTTATTAATGATATATGATAAAAGGTGTAGTACTATTTATCATGGTGAATTAAGTACATGTGTACAATAATATATTTAGTCTATATGTTTAAGGGACATTCCTGTAACTGTGCTTAAAAGTGCTTGGTAGCACGTTATTTTGCCTCTTGTGCTCCTGTCTGCTTTCCCCCACAGAAACCAGCAATAATCCCCATTATTACTGGATCCTTACGACCTTGGTACCGCTTCTCCATGACGGAAATGCCTTGATGAAACCGTTCCCCATGTTCATCACTAACATCATCCACATTTTCCGGAAAAAGAGGCTAACTGTGAGTGAAGGAAATGCATTTTCAAAGACATTCTTCATTCTTTGTAGCATTTCAACAAATTGGAGACCAAAGTTATATAGTTTTTTTTCTTCGTGTTTTCAAGAAAGTCACTCGCAACCCCTGTAAATGACTGCGAAGCTACTAAGTCCACCATTTGTAACGTCTTTCCAAAAATGTCATCCTCTACGAGTTTTCGGATATGAGGTCCAACAAAAATTCCTTCTTTCAATTTTACGTAAGTTATCTGCGGAAAACTGCCTTGCAAGTATACAAATCTACTACTGTCCTTGTTGAGTGCCTTAACAAGATATTTTACCATAACAAATTTTATATGTAAGGGAGGTAGAAGAAGCTTACCAGGCTGAACCAGTGGTGTTTGTTTTACATCCTACTCTCCCCTGGGACATATTCCTGCCACTTGCTCCACTGTTGTACCACAATGTTTTTTGTATCACGTCTGTCCCACAAAGGCAAAAACCAATATTTTGTGGATACCTCTTGTAAACCAAGCAGCAAAACATTAACTTTAAGGTCACCACGTGTTTTCCAATAACGAAGGTCATATTTTAAATGGCACACTTTTGGCCATACTTTTATAGCGTTCTTGAAGACTTACAGAATGATAAACTGAAACTGATGGAAGTTCGTTACCACTATGAAGTATCACAGACTGCAATCACCTCATCCGCGGCCTCGGAGTATGACCTCGACCCCGGAGAAACTTACAAAAGACCCAGACTTGTGCTAGGCCCACCATAAACGTCATAAACCACACCTTACCCCTACAAATACGTTCTTAGAACTACTAAAACACTTCTCTAACTCAATTACCACCATTACCCACCACCCTTTAGTTAAAAATCAATCTTTATGCTAGTAAGGGACGTAGTCCCTGTATCCTCCTTTGCGGAGGAGAACTCCCTTCAACAACACCCCTGTGCTGTGATCACAGCTGAACTTTGATGAATCTATAAAGAATTGCCAGTCATTTGGATTATGCTCGATTTCTTGCTCACTCATTAAACCATTGATGTCTGTACAGGAACATACATTCTCTTCCACTGAAAAATATTTTTCATACTCCTGATGTATATTTCGAAAGTCCGTAATTTTTGCACCCGGGGCAGGTACGTTTCATTGTTGCTGCCTGGGATCTAGAAGTTCATATTCTTCTTTTGACAAATTTAAGTATATTTCAAATCATTCAAGGTCTACTTGATACACCAAATGTATTTTACTTTCAGAATTTTCTAGCTGAAAGTCATCATCTTATGAAGTAGAGGTGTAATTAAATTTGTAGCAGTACTTATTTGGTGATGATGCGATGATGTGATTCTGCACCACGTTGAGACGTTATTTGTAGCAGTACTGTTTTGGTGATGATGCGATGATGTGATTCTGCACCACGTTGAGACGTTATTTGTAGCGGTTGTTTCTCGGTGTGTTGTCGCAGTAAACTTTTCTTCTTATTGTAGCTCCGGTTCGCATGAGATCTAATCCTGGTCGTGGTATCGGATAGTTGGAGTATGGGAACTTAATGTGAAGGAAATCAAAAAAGTTGAAAACATTCTCTTTAAGTTAAATCCGAAACTCATTATCAATAAGATTTGTATTTTAAATCAATATAATTACACAATTTAAAACAACTTTTCTCCCGTTGATGAATAATTAAACCACAGTTCAACTTCTCTGGTTTGCAACCAGACTTTTGTAAACATCCAGCACTTCCACACGCGTCTACTCACGTTGAGATCACGATGCAAAATACGCTGTTATTTCTTATCCACCTATTAATTTTTACCTCTCGTTTATATAACTACCAAATAAACTTCATTTCATGGTCTACATCAACACATTACGTAATATAATTTTGCAACTATCAATAATAAAACATTAATCCTTTTGTATACGTATTGCATCATCTCATGACCCACTGAATTTTACACTTTTCCATATTGATCCTCAAACCACACTTTTAAACATTTTTCAACTCTCGAAGCCTAAACCAAAACAACGGTTACAAATTGTACAGCATGTTTTCATCTTTACATGCTGTAAGAACCTGCGTAAGTAATCGTGTAGGAAAGGGTGTGCAGCCTATGACACATCTGTTATCGGCTGGTATGCAAACTAGTTTTCGATTATGTATAACTAAAATATCTAAAAATTGTGACGTGATGTGCCATTTTAAGCATAATTTTAGAATCTAAATATGAAAAATGGACTAAAAGTTAGTATTATATTCGCGGAGGTAAATTTCATGTTGGGTGGTATTATGATACACAAATGTAAATTACCATTACAGCCATGTGTTTTCTCCCCTGACACAAAGGGATTTTGCTTCCCCTCTTCTTTCTCCTTGTTACAACATTCAATCGGTTATATATGATTTCTTGCACCTAACGATGTATTATGATAGGCTGCTGTCCAGAAGACATGATTGCATCTGAACAGAGTGTACATTCACTAACTTCCCGTATGTGTGCGATAGGCTTGCGTAAACAACTCCACTGTTACACATACTTTCCGATACGCTTCTATTCTTGGCCACATGTTGCTATTGAATTAAACAGAAAGGTGGAAATTAGTTACCATATGGTTGCTACAATTCCGTAAATATCCGTCAGGTGACCTTACTTACGCAGTCGCTTTCCTTTTACTTCACTTAAAATATGGGTTTAAGTTAAGGTTATGGAAATGATTATCTAATTTGGTATTTACTTGGTGACTGGTGGAAAAGCACGAATAAAAACAGTATACCATACGTTACATTCACGTGGATGTCTCTATCCGCTATCATTTCTTTTTAATACTTCTGCGCGTTATTCTTACATAAGTGTAACGACCAATTTTCACTGTCACTTCATTAAAGTGAGCTAGTTTAGTTTTCTCTATCATGTCACTTTTCTTCGCGACGTAGCGGTGTGGTGAAATACACGAGAAACATCGTCTATTTCGGATAGTTCCTTCTCTGGGGAGTCGAATACAGGACGTCTATTAATCCCTTGTACAAGCACCACTCACTGTACGACACAATTTCGTCACAAGCGCACTCTAGAGTTGCCTTTGATGTCGCAGCTAAACGCACTCACCAACCCCCTTAATTACTACATAACTTAATCTCTCTCGAACATTGTAGAATGCTCTGGTGGCGGAAAGAAGGGAAACTTCCAGAAGACTGCTTATCCGTTGACAGAGCTTCTAGCGTTTCCCTCGCTGACGCACCTGCTTATCTCTATGAAGTCTCCAATGCCCGGCGCCTGACTCCCGATAAACTTAGGCCATAACCGGTACACCAGAGTAGTTTAATGTCAGTATAAATGTTTGCAACCAATTATTTCATTGCATATTTTATACGTATAATAAAACCACTACACCTATATGTATACACAGGAGGTTGAAGCCCTGGTTCAGATCTTAAAAACTCTTGAGTTACTTAACCTAGTTCCTGTTACTCCTTTGTGGATCATAGGGCATCAGTAGACGTTTCCCATCTTCCTATATGACTAGCTAGCCACTTCATCTCCCTACAGTTCTTACTACTCTTCTTAATCTCCTCTATGGTTTTTCTCCACTACATTCTGGATCTACCTCTTTTCGTTGCTTCTTGGGGATTCCAATCCAACTAACTCATCCTCATCAATAGCTCCTGCTTTTCAGAGCGTGTGACCTATCAGTTCTATTTTCTCTCTTTTATTTGCATCTTTATTTCATCTTGCTTTGCTTGTGTCCACAGTTCTTCGTGTGTCATAATATCCGGTCAACGTATCCCAAGATTTCTCCTCAAACAATTATTTACAAAAGTATATAATTCCTTTGTATTTGTTCCATTACTTCCCATATTTCAGACGCATACAAGAGCACTGATGTCACATTTGTATTGAAGAAACGTAGTCTCTTTTTCCTGTTATATTTGCGTTTTTCCATATGGGGTAGAATTGCACAAAGGCTCCGTTTTCCTGGTGGATTCGTCTCCTTACATCTTAAACTACACCACCTGTTTTGGTAATAACACTACCAAGATAAATACACGAATCTACCTCTTCTATATATTTTTCATCCGCTTTAAATTTATGTTGTTTGGACTACCATTTATTCTCATTTCTTATATTTCCTAGGAATTTATTTTAATCCAAATTTCTTTGCTTCTTTTTGTAAATTCATTAATTTCGTTTCCATACTCCGGAACCATTTGCCTATAGGCAAATATCATCAGCAAAGTCAAGATCCTACAGATTATTCCTCAATCCTCATGGCAAGCCTTTTCTTCTTCCTCTGGTAAGGTTCTTCATTATTCTATCCAAGAGCATCACAAATATAATCGGTGAGAGAATAAAGCCTTATCTAACTACCATATTGGTTTGTATTGGATTTGTCAGTTTTCCTTGGTGTAGCACTTAGTATTCATAATTCACATACATATCTTTGATAATATTTAAACATTTTTTTAGGTATTCCATAAGGTTCTAGTGTATGCTATATAGTTATTCCTTTAACTGAGTCCAAGGCTATTTCAAAGTCCATAAATACTGAATGCAGTGTGTTTTGCCATTCAGGTGATTGTTCAAAGATAATTCAAGCAATATTTAAGTTCCACACAACTTCGGTGTTTACGCAATCCTTCCTGGGTTAAATTTCTATTGTTTCTTTGAAACGATTTAAGATTATTTTCGCAAGAACTTTATTAGAAGCTGACAGTAATGTTACACCTCTCTAGTTTTTATACACAGTAGTAATTTTGTTATAATGCCTTTTATTTTTCATTCCCTGATATTCCTTTCCTCAGTCCATATTTTTTTTCAGATAAGAGGTTTCAGTGACTTAGCTGTTGTATTCATGTCCGTCAGGACATCCGGTAGCATATTGTCTATTCCTGGGGCTGTGACATTTTTTTTATTCTTTTAATGCCGCTATTATTTCCGCATTTGTTGGTGTATGCAGTTTGATTTTTGAGTCAAATTTGTATTCTGCCTCATCTTCCAATTCTACCTCATCCACAGACCCACTGAGGATTTCGAAAAAGAACTCCCATCTCTCTAATTGTTGCTTTTGTGTTAACAGTTCTCATATTTCTTTAAACAAGTCCCTAAATATTGTCTTTGAAAATTTAGCTATTTAAATGATATTGCGAGAGCTTAAGAACAGCATCTTACCATTTTAAACAAGTATAGTGTTGAACAATTCAAACCAGTATCAACAAATATTTAAATATACTCCTTAGCAGCATTGTTTCTATCTCTTATAGTTTATAATTAATATACTGAACTATAGAAAAATGCGTTCAGAAAAAAAAATTGAAAATTCTGCATACTTATGCATTTTACTGTCTTAAATCTGGCGTTTTGTTCAAAATCGTCAGAGCCAAATTTGATAAAATAAAAAATAACACAATAGGTATGTATTCTTTGTGTAAAGGTTAATTTTGGGATTTTATGTCGTATCCTTGAAAGATACTGAACCTAAAGGCCAAGTTCGATATTTAATTGATGTTTCGGTTTTGACTTATCATGCGCGCGCCTAACACACACACACACACACACACACACACACACACGCACGCACGCACGCACGCACGCACGCACGCACACACACACACAACACACACAACACACACACACACACACACACACACTACATTTTTAAACCTAATTTGTTGAATTCAGTATATCAAAATGGGCATTCCTAGTGTAAACTAATATGGATTTCTTTTGTGAAATACAATACTTTCTCTACTTATAGATTGGTGGTAAAAAAAAAAAGGCAAACAAATTGGCTGATGTATGGGATTTGCTTCCCGAATGGGATCAATTCACCATACTGTCTGAGACGTGCCCTCGGTATAAAGGAGCGGCATTTTAATTGTGCTTATTTATTCTATTAAAATATTTAGAAACTGATGTTAAAATGTAGGCAGTGTCTATTATTATTTGCCGTGCAATATATCAGGGAAAATACCAAATTAGTAATTTAGATATGTCAGTAAAGCGGGTTGAAAAGAGACAATAATAGAACATAAACTACACGACACAAGTAACTTCACCGGAACAGCTGAACATGCATTTCCATTGGTTCAACTTGTTAAGACAGACCTATGTGATCGCCTAGTACGCCCAAACAGAAGACAGTGTAATAGCAATTCTCTGTTTAGTGTAACACTCACGTTATACAGCCACGAAAAATAAAAGATCAGAAGGCGTCAGTCCCATCACATGTTCGCGCAAGGCACTTTTTATTATTTGGAACCAGATTAACATCAATTTACGATACTTTACCTCACTCACCTGGTTTATCACGCCTCTTGGGGAGTGCGTATATGCGCTAATGGAAGCTAACGTCAATGAACGGTACAGTTGATGTGTTTGCGCTTGAATGCTGTGGTTATCCCACGACAGATTAATTAATCAAAATGATCACTTATTTCGTTGACATTGTCTCGCAAATAGTTAATTTCCAGATGCATATTTAATAGAACATGTTTGTTTCATATTTTCTTCGTTCCTATATGTTGGACCATAAGTTTTTAAACATTCTGCATAACTTGAAATTTCTTTCTTTTACGCAATACCGAGCTGCTGCAAATTTAGGTTATCGTTCTTATGAGAGTTTAAATTTTCTGCCGAAATTCCAATGTGGGTTTAAGTTTAAAACCGCGAGTGAGTTAAAATGTTTATACTATTACATTCACATGCATTTCTCTATCTACTATCGCTTATTTTTATATGCTTCTAAAGGTTATTTAAACCAAACATTAGTTTTCTGTTTTCTTTATATTGAGATAAATCTTGACAGAAATGGCTTAATTTACAAATTTCGGTTTGGGTACAAATAGTGGGGCTCGTAGAATTAGAATTTGCAGAAAGTCTAAATGTTCTTTATTTTCGTAGAAAAACACTTGCAGATTACAGCAGAATTACGTCATATACACAATCTACCAAGGTCGATGACCACCACAAACAGCGTGCTGATTACGTCTGTTCACAACATCAACTCTCTTGTTACAACTCCTTTTTACTAATTTTTACTACTACTGCTCTGTTTGCGACTCACCTTGGCAAGTCGTCGCTACCTTAAATACCTCCACTATAATTCCAGACTGTTCTGTAACAATCAAGGAATCGAATGTTCTATCATCAGACGAAACCCGAACCTTCCAGAAGCGTAACTTTATCTGTGACGGTCAGCCCTTTTATCTCCGGCTGTCTTTAACTGCAGGCTCTTTGTGTACACAAGCCGCGCTTATCTCTCTGCACCAAACCTTTTGTGCGCGTCGCCGCGACACTATGTTGCCTTTAAATGACATAGCTCCTCCCATTATATACCGAAAAACAACTGTTTTGTCTTCTTCAAATGTAGAATGTTATCTTCCCATTGAAACTCACCGTAAAACCATTTCTACACTCTTATAGGTGGTAGGGAATTAGTTCAGATTACTGCCATTAAATACAGCCCATTAAGACGCATTAAAAACATAATTTACCTGGTTATAAAGTGCAAGCCTGCCACTCCATCATGCTTTGAATATCATTGGCAATGCATCCAGAAAATAAATCCCTGGATGAAACACTAGTAGTAGCATATTTGTTTAAGCTGCAGAAGATTCTTGAACGCAATCATGGTTCTGAAAAATGAAAGTTATAAATTCAGTATTACAGAGAGAAGCATGCAGGAAAATTATCCATAAAACATGCTACATCTTGTATGTGTACACTCTAGTGACGTCATATTCCCTTGAAAGAACGTTTCTTCACACAAGAATGAGTTTCGTGATAGTAGGAAGCGTTTACGTACAAAAATTTGGATGCCCATCAATGCCTAAAAGAACCCATAAAAGAAACAGTAACATATTTTCTCCGTTATTTAAGTTAATTGATGAAAATTATACATTTCTTCACACTAGCCGTATACTGGCTAAGGTACTGGATTGATAGAGTCGACATGAAAAATTCAATGCCACGGCCGGTATTTGAACCACAGATCTACTGGTTTCCGTCCAGTCGCTCTTACCCATTGAGCTATCATGGCCAATTTTCCGTCATGACATTAAATTCCCTAATTTACTCATATATTTCCCCGGTAAACCGCTAGGGGCTCTCGCATCCGAGATACACCGTTCGTGACGACTTACTATTGTAAGTACTTGAGTCCCAGGGTTCATCATTTAACCTTATTATTTTAGTTAATTGATGGAAATTATACATTTCTTCACACTAGCCGTATACGGGCTAGTGGTTTATATGAGTCACTTGGAGAAGTTAATGTCATGACGGCAAATTGGCCATGGTAGCTCAATGTGTAAGAGCGACTGGACGGAAACCAGTAGATCCGTGGTTCAAATCCCGACCGTGGCATTGAATATTTTATGTCGACTCTATCAATATTTTCTCCGTTTGCTTTCTGTGAATACTTTGATAATGTTAACTTTTGTGAAAAACGTTCATAAATAAATCCTATACAACTACTTAAAAACGTAAGATTAATAGTGTTTGTATTGATACTTGAAGCAAAACTCCAGGAAAAAAAGTCATGTTAAGAGAGAAGAAACTTAAAGGTTTATTCCACCTAAAATCCGGGTTCTAGTACCACACTGCTTTACTTCAGTTATTTGCGCCGAAACAAATCAAAGAAGACGTCCATGTTCCTCACTCAACCAGTCCCCAACTTAGTACCTTTTACCCCTTTCCTCTTATATACTTGCTTCAGAATAATTACCTCAGATATTATGCATTTCGGTTATTAAACTTGAAAGCAAAACTTCACCCGAATAAGCCACCTATGGTGTGAACGTTTAACAAGTTATTCGCGTTTCAATGAGTGCTGCTCACGGCCCGCGAGCTACTTTTGTTTGGTCCACCGACTCAGAAAATGTAAATGTGCACAACTATTGGATTAACTTACTCATGAATTTGAAACGATTAAATAAAATTAGGTTTTCTGAATGTTAATTTTATAAATGTTGTAATGACGTACTGAAGAAAACGTGCAAAAAGTAATTTTTTATTTTAAAAATGTCGTCTAATTACACACTTTCTCGCATATTATTTACATCAATGTTCGCATCAACGTCGGTATATGTGGAAACATTTTCTAAAATGAAATATGTTAACTCAAAATGTATTTTATAGATACCTCACACAATTAGAGCCACAAATATCTGCAATTATAACACAGAAAACACTAAATGTAAATGTAAATGCTTGTGCAGGAAGCGCCGCAGTTTGCTGGAGGATGTGTTGTGGCTGCTGCTGATGTTGGTACACTTGGCAGATCTCGGGGAAGCCCTTCTGTCCAACTCCCGTGCCATCGTTTCAGTTTTGGTTCCTGTGTCATCCCTCATCGCGACAATCGCCTGGGTCGATGCACTTCCCTTGAACCCGGTCGGCGCATGTCTCTGCTGGGCCATCTCTTCAAGCTGCCAGGCTCTCAGGCTCGCCCAGCTTCTGAATATGCATCTGGGTCTGCAACATGTGCGCCTTCTCTGCGCAGCCTCTACCACCATTCTTAGTGTAGCATTGGCCTTCATCGTACTTCGTAGAATTGTAAGTAAATCTCTTCGCTAGTCATGGAGTGTCATTTCTTAAGGGAATCGTTCAGTGAATTTACTAGAATTTGTAGTATTGACTGAGACTTTTGCATGTTCTAAGACACCTTAACATTTGTTCAAAGAAATACTGTTACAGAATTTGGTATATAGGTTAATGTGTTTATTTTTTTTATTTGTAGTGAAGTTTAACGCCCGTTCTTATTATAAACGGCACCACGGCGATGGACATTGGTGATATATTAAATGAAATGTCAGTTGGAAAAGAAATATGTGAAAGAAACGTCGCAGGCTTAACCTTATGTTACCTCCCCGTATTTACCAGTTATGAGGACTGATGAAAACCTGGAAGAAAGTTATGATAGCGAGGACGGTCCTTGCGGGATTTGAACCACACACCTTCCGTTCACTATCCGTATATTAGTGAACTCAGTTATCCGAGTTGGTAGTGCAGTTTTGAATTTGGTCGGCAGCTGCTGCGTTTGTGAGGAAAGAGCTAATTCCGAGCAAAGGGCAGCACAAAGCGAGCGATAGAGCCACATCACCTTAAAGATGACCAAACACGGTTTCAATTACAATAGTACAGTAATAAATGTGGTCCGTTACAATGTTTATTGAAGTTCGATATTGATTCATGGCGGAGCTGTAAGACTGCAGCAGCAAAAACCTTCAGCTCCCACATTTCCAAAGTTATATGCAGTATAGTACATATGTTTTCCGGGCTTGTAGCCTATGGTCCAGTTGTTTTCCTCACCGATGTTTCGCGGAAAATTGCACGGCAAATCTTCACAGAAGTCTCCGCTGAACTCTGTAGCTATAATCATAACTTTGACTTCGCTGAAGATACCGGACGCAGGTTTATTTTCTTTCTTTTTTCTTTTCGAAACATTGGAGAAGAAAACAATTGACCACGACGACCTACAGGTCCAAAAACATATATAATGTTATCAACGCCATTATATATTATGTTGGTGAGTCAAATGAAAACCTTAAATATATATTTTTTTTATATTTTATTTTATATTGCGCAGAAGTGTTACAAAGCTTTATCACTTTTCAACATAATCTCCGCTATGCTCAATGCAAGTCCTCCAGGGCTTACAAAGTGCATAAATGCCTTTAAAAACATTCTTTTGGTAGTCGGCGCAACCACTCATGCACCGCGTGGCATACCTCTTCATCGGAACGGAACTTCTTTTTTCCCACTGCGTCTTTAAGTGGCCCAAACATATGGAAATCACTTGGGGCAAGGTCTGGTGAGTATGGTGCATGAGGAAGACACTAAAAATGCAGGTCTGTGGTTGTTGCAACTGGTGTACAGGCAGTGTGGGGCCTTGCATTGTCAGGTTGCAAAAGGACACCTGCTGAAAGCAATCCATGTCGCTTTGATTTGATTGCAGGCCGCAGATGATTTTTCAGGTGATCTGTGTATCATGCACTGGTGTCAGTGGTCCCTCTAGGCATGTAATGCTCCAAAATGACGCCTTTTTCGTCCCAAAAGAGAGTCAGCATAACCTTCCCTGCTGGTGGTTATGTTCGAAATTTCTTTGGTTTTTGGTGATGAGTCATTCATTCGTCGACGAATTTCAATAGGTTTCACACCTTCACTTCGCAAAAACCGAATAACAGAGTGCTGTTCTTCCCTGGTGCAAGTCGCAAGTGGGGTGGCCATCTTTATACTGATACTGCGACGATATGTCTGCATCTGCACTATGCTGCCACCTATATCTGAACGCTGTTTGTAGCACGCTCACCAACTTACAGGATAACGGCGCGAAATTTCGATTTGTTATTACAAATTTAAGGTTTTCATTTGACTCACCCTCGTACATTAAGGATTTGATAAAAGTTTTCAAGATATTATAAATCTGCTTCCAACAGCTACATATTTGCAACACAATTTTCAGTAAATATTGACTGCACTTGCTCCACTAACCTTGTGCCAAAATTAAGGAGAGGAATGAAGACACTAAAAGCTGCCTAATGCATGCTAAATAATTAAACCTGAGTAAACGGGTTTACACATTTTAATCTTAAAGCATCTTTTAGGACATATCCGATCCTTAGACTGTAATCCATATATCCACAATTAAGAAGGATAGGAATTATTTAAAAAATTACAAAACTCCATAAATCGGACCAGCAATGCATTAGTATATATTTAAAATTAAAATGGCTATAATTAATTACATTTCCGATAGCTATAAACCCATAAACAGAGCTGATACACATAAAACACTGTAGGAACAAAATATGTAGTAAGAAATATGAGGGCAAATGGAAGCTACATTACGTGTGCAAATGTCAAAGGTATAAAGTAAACTTGTCATGAAAGCGTATCGCGCAGATCAATGTACGAGAACTAGAGTACAGCTCAATTTGTGATTCCAGGAAAATCAAGACCAGGCAGCGTCATCGTCCTAACTCTAATCCACGAAGAAGTGATAGAAAATACGCCAGACCGTACATGGGAAACAAACATGTGTAAGGGATTAAAAAATCGGCACTTCATTGGAGTTAGAAATATTTGGATTACAAAATGGCAATGTGGTGAGAGATGGTTTTTGAAACAAAAAGTGGTATCTCCCACTACACAGATATTACCGGCCAGTAAGGAAGTTTCCCCCTGAGTATAATGTCACAGAGCAAGGTATTTCCTATATATAGTGCCTCATTTTTCACTGGTAACCGACCGACGGGCAGTTGATGGTGCAGCAGAAGGCACACTGTTGTCGCGTTTAATATTTAAAGTTTAGTGCTCAGTTTATCATTCGAGTTATAATTTCAGTAATCACGTACCTTTGTCACAGAAGGTGTTGAAAATGATGTTCTTGCACTGACACACATGTCTCACACCTTCTAAGAATATTTCTGTTGACATGCTGTAACATTCATCTTCCGAAATTGCAGCAATTTCTCTTCTGATATTGTCATTCAGTTCTTCCAACGTATGCGGGTTGTTCCGATGCACTTTATTTTTTAAGTTTCCCCATTAATAAAAGTCGCATACCGTAAGTTCTGGGGATTGCGTTGGCCATAATCCTTTACTGATGACCCTAACATCAAAAATTTCCCTAATGAATTACAACGATAGATTAACTGTATGTACTGTAGCAAAGTATTGTTAAAAATATGCATGTGTGCACTAAATGTCACATAAAAATTCCAGGAATGGTTTGATTATCCGTTAACTGCTTCCCCAAAGAGTGTAGGTCCCACAATTCCGTACGCATTCACAGCATATCAACGACCAAGTTTCTGGTCATGCAATGACATTTCGTGCACAATATCGAGTTTTTCTGCACTCAAATATCTGTTGTTTTGTGACGATACGTGTCCATGTTACGAAACCTATGCTTCATCTGTGGAAAAAAAAGAATAAACTTTGGGTCCATCGAGCCGTCATTAAGTTTACCAGTCACCCAATCGCAGACATTTACTCTAATCATAGTATCCCGAGGTTGCAATTCCTAAATTACGTTTATCTGATATAGTTTTAATTTCAAAAGTTTGGTGGCTTTCCAAGCCGAGAATTGTGAAACACCCGTTTTCTCTGATAACCTACTCAGAGATTTTCTTGCGCTACTTTCTAACTTTTGTCCTATGTCATCAAATTTTTCCTCTGTAGGCACATGTTGAGTTCTTTTGGGTTTCTTATCAAGAATAGAACCAGTTTCTCTGAATCTCTTTACAGGTTTACGAACTGTCAGTGAGACGCAGGAATACCAAGAAAGCGCTTTCAAATAACATTGATATTTCCCTTTTCGCACGTAGGAACCATATATGAATATGCGGTGTGCTAAAGTATACACTTCTTAGAATTATAACAGAACTAATCACAATTTGACCATAAAGAACACAACAAGAACCCGCACTAACGACGGCCAAACATGCACTGACGTGGAGAAAAGCGGGTGCCATGAACGGTGAGAAGCACTGTGCGTACAGTACGCAGATACTTTCCGCCGATCGGCCGGCCGGACTAGTGAAAAATAAGGCATTGTATAAGCAATGTTTTGAAACGGTTTGAATTACTTTTTTATTCCCATTTATATTAATTATTTTTGACACCCTTTATCACTGTCAGTTTCGGGTTTAGCAATATAACGGGAGAGTCAGAAACCTCCGAACCAGCTGTGCGGTGTTTTGCCTATGCTCGTTCTCGGCGCTCGTTGCCGACTGCCGTTATCTTACGAGAGGCGTGGATGAAACCATACACATTTTAAAATTACTTTTAAAGGCTTTACTTACCAACTTTATGTAAGAAATGCTGAAATTGGACCATTGTTGTCCGTATACTTTTGGCACCTCTTTAAGAAACTATCCATCACCCGCCGTAGTTCACACCGTGAAATGGTGGCAATTTCCTGGCGAATATTTTGTATTCTAAACATACGACTTTCTCTACCAATCATCGTAATATAGTTTCTACAACTACTCCTACAAAACGTTATTTCTCAGTTTGCTTTGGTTATCGAGCTAAATGTTCGCATTTATTTCACTGCGTATTTCGCTGTATGTGAGTACAGGAAACCGAAATGTTTAAATGATGTTTAATCTTATAACATCGCGAGCAATGACTGAGGCCGGAAGCATTTCCAAAAATGACAAAGCATTGAAATAACAGCGATTATCTGGAAGTAATGAAATAATATTGTGTTAAGGAAATCTAGAATTTAAATTAATAGTTTAAACTGTACAAAATTACACAAAACACCTTTAGAATTAAGAGGACTTCACAGGCAATTTCCAGAAAATTCAAGACGTGACGTATTTCTCAAGTAAATATCTTAAATATGTGGTGGCATGATCAGAGACATTTGACAAAACAAAAAACAAAAAAAAAAAAAAAAAAAAAAAAAAAAAAACAGAGAGAAACACGTGTCATGACGGCGACGGGGGGTGCCTACCATGGAGAAATTAAATTTGAGTCAAACCATTCCTACCGAGCGGGATGGCTCAGGTGGTTTCGTCTGTAACCCGCATTCGGGAGGCCCGAGTTCGAGTCCCGTGGTCGATCTACCTAACCCATGGGTTTTTTCGAGGTTTTCCCGGCGAATGCTGGGTAGGTTAATTACATCCCCCGAGTTTCCTGTCCCTCCATTTCACATCCATTATCAATTTCATATCATCTCTCATCTGGTGGTCTCTTTCAGAATAGAAGTGTCGGTGGGTGTCTCGGCGGTGCATGGCGGGATGATATGTTCTGAGGAAAACTACTTCTTCCTTCGGTAGGTCGGTTGCCGGTCTCCGCTCCTCTGCTGGGGCTATTTCGGGACAGCCAGCCAGGGACCTCTGGGGGCTCGAATCGCCTGCCTGGGACTTCTGGGGCTCGGCTGCTGGGCTCGTGGCCGTCCCGCTTAGGGGAACTTGATCGTTGTCCTGGCCTGTCGGGGGAAATCTCTATCCAAGTAAACTGTAGGAACCCTGCCCTATGTACTGTCGTGGCTCCTTGGGTCGGCCACCTTCTGTCTCCGCCTCATCCTTCCTCCCAGGGGTGCCCCACTTGGGGACATAGGAACAATGGGCTCAGCATGGTGGCCTACGTACCAAACCCTAATCCTCATTCCTCCACCCTTGTTCGCTCTCGTGAGAAGCAAAAAGCAAAAAGCCGCAACTTCAAGGACAGCCACTAGCTGACATCGCGAAGCGGGAATCAAGCGGGATCCGCATTGTTACCGTAAGGGATCGGTTCTACACCATTGAAACTCCGGAAGTCGAAAGCATTCTACTAACAAAACGTTCTTGCCGCGACCAGCAGAGTATAAAAGGCGGTGCGAAGTCTAGCAGTTCTGGTCTCTGGTAGTTTAGGTAGTCGAGTTTACAATTCAATTCAGGGTAATTGGTGAGTACAATACGGTTCAGAGTTATGAACCAGTCTGCAAGAGTACAGTACGTTCCAACTCCGTAGTAATGAGTCTGCAGGCAATGTGTGCAGTGCAGTGCAGAAGAGAATTACAAGTGAATATTGGAATTGCTGTGTCAGAGTCGGCAAGTAGAGTAATGTAAAAGGGAAACGTGGTGTAAACGTCAGAAAAATTACAAGCAGCGCAAGTTTGTGAGCGTAATAGAGAAATAAAGGAACATTACAAAGAAGTGTTGATGCTGTGTGTTTGTTAAAAAGAGAAGAGATTGTAAGTTAGTATTGGGCTAACAATTTTAGTGAGTTATGGTGAACGTCATGATGTATTTTTGCCACTTTTCTTCATTGCCTGCATGGATTCGTAACATACTTTGTGCAACAGTACAATGTTACATAAACACCATTGGCGATTATCAATAAGTTCTAAAAGTAAAGGTATGATATAAATGGAACACGAAAAAATTGCACTTAACGTTATTGTAAATACTTGTAATTAGTGGTCCGTTAACTCACCTATCGTCGTTATCTGTTCGCAGCACAATATGTATATGACAAATGCTATACACAAAAAGAAACTTTATACGCAATATGGTGGCAACCGTATCGTACAAGCTCAACAGCATAATTAAGCTGAATAACCCGAAAAGTGAAAATGCACCATTCTACACATCCTAGGTCATCGCCAACGCGTTTAGTATATTTTTCATCTGAAGCACTGTAGTCCATGCTTTTACTTTGAACTGTATCAAAACATGGACATTAAGTTAATTCCTGCAATGCAGCATTATAACAAGAAATAATATACTTATTCCTGCTTGCTCTGAAACTTTATTTGCCAAAGCTAATGTTCTAAAATTCTATAATGTACCTGAAAAATAATGATTCGCCCTGTTTGTAATACCAGCACTAAGAGCGAAATAAAGACGTTTTCTAGAAGAGCAGATGAGTAGAAGTTGCATAAGGTTACTGAAGTGCAATTGCTTCATCTGCATACAACGATGACCATTCGTTAAAGGCGACATGCATCTATAATCGTTTGCAAAAACGACATCCAGCCATTAGCAAATGGAGCATGGCCTTGATTCTTGGACACAGCTGCGACATGTAATATGGTTGCTGTCATTCTATATGTCATTTTTTCCTCTCTTGTTTGGAGAACTTTACTCATGTATATCGTAGTGGGATTCTCGTCACACATTTCCTGGAACTGTCACGGAAAAAATGCCTCTGATGAAAGCATCGTGTATTTAAGTATGAGCACATTATTTACAGACATAAAATGTTAAAGTATGAATGACAGACAAACCAATGTAACACGTGTTAGGGTAGAGCACGACATGATTTCACTGGCACTCTACAAGGATGCATTAAAGTTTATTATTTACTTATCTCATGTTCCTACTGATTTGCAACATTCTGGTAGTGCTGAGTGGTGACCCGGGTTCGATTTCCGGTAGCGACATGGGTATATATAAAGAGCGAGGGTATCTACGTGGGCAGCCTTCACAAAGTGAAGACCGACCGCCCTCTCAAATTCAGGGAGTTACCGAGCTGTCCCCGAAGGGCGCCCAGCGCCTCCGTGGGGCTTTCCATAGAGCAAGACCTAGAGACTAACAAGCCCCCCCCCCCATCTGGTCCGAAAACACAAGACGGGATGGAAGTGGATACGCTACTTACGTGCGCCAACCCCAAAGGGGAAGGCTACCGAACAACCTCAGCGGGGCCGCCTGGTGATCTAGCACACCCTCTACTAGCTATGCAGGCTAGTACGCGGGAATATATGGCTTCCCTCAACCCTATCCGGAGACGTACCTGATCTCCCACGGGTATCGGGAATCACTACCTCCTCGAGTCCAACCCAGTCCGAACAACTCCCCTACGGATGGGGCTTGGCAGTTCGGCCCGAGGTTCCTCTAGTAGAGGTACCACGAATGCTAAGGGTCCGTAGCGCCCGCACCACGGCAGCTGAAAGGGACGGGTCCCCTCCCCTACGGGAGCGACATGGGTATAGATGTCACAGAAGGTGTCAAAGCAGCTAACAACATGACACGCTCACTAAGGTTCAATCCCCGGTGACCGCCCACTCTGATCCATGGCTTTTCGTGTTTCCCCGTGTCGGTAGGCGAATGCTGGGGTCGCTACTCCTCTACCGCTACTTTCTTGCACCTTATTTCTTGTGTCCTTAATTTTCTTCATTGTCAACTGCTCCATGGTTGTAGAGCCAGACGACGGTATTTGGTAGTTGTGCCTGAGCGGTGGTTGTGCGTGGTGTTAAATTTTCTTTCCAGTCGTTTGGGACTGTCGTAGGATCCGCCTCCGTGTGGATCCTCTGGAGCTTAGGCACTTATGAGTGGTCTCGAACCCATTGGATGCGTTCGAGGCGAAGACTTAAGGACTCAGTCCATCGTCTTCTCTATCCTCATCTCGTCTTCTCAAAGGTCACAGTAGAATCACAAAGATCCGGATGGCCTACGTGCAATACGTTCCTAAGGTAGCGGGGGCCCGCCCATTTTACAGATTGACATAGCAGTTAAGGTGTTCACAGCAGCAAAGCAAAAGCAGCTCCTATCATGTGATTTACTCCACGAAGGGAAGATATTCTAAAGACACTGATTTGTTTAACTTATATGAATCTATTTCTACCGGATGGAAAAGAGGTACAAACGAACTCTCTCCAGTTATTGAAGAATGCAGTCTCTATTAACGTCATTCAATTAGCAGACTTCAATTAATATTATCCTCACTTTTCATCATACCAAATGAAGACGAACTGTACATAGGTGCATAAGCTAGGTTACTGCAACGCCAATTAACCCGATATTTGCTACGAAACAGAATCGGGAGTCTCTTTATAAAAGATAAAGCCGGTATTTTATTTTATGAATAGTACGAGGGCTGTTCAATAAAGAATGATCATAACTTTTTACGGTCATAATTTTTCGCACTCAAGTTAAATCTTATTATATTCTGTTAGTTTAATGTGAAAGAAACACGCCGTAGTAGTTTCATTGTTGGTACTGCTGGTTCCCGCCTGTGAGAACCAGGAAAGTTCAGACATGTTCAGTATCACCTACCGCTGCAATGCGGCTCTGAAATTCTGCTTACGTCTCAATAAATCTTCAGTTGAGGCCTATGCAATGTTACAAGAGGCCTATGAAAAGTCTGTTCTTCCTTACAGCACAGCTCGAAGGGGGTTTAAAATGTTTAAAGAGGGGAGACAATCAATTTCAAAGAAAGGTGGACCAGGTGCTCCAGGCTGCTGCCATTGTGATAGGATTGACGAATTACCTTAAGATCACTTTCTGAAATACTGAACATTTCATTGGGTGTCACCCACACGTTAGTGACAGAAACATAACACATGAGACGTGTTTGTGCGCGATGGGTTCCAAGACTGTTGATTCCCGGACAAAAGGACATTCGCATGCAGGTCTGCATGCAGATAAAGTTTATGTTAGAGAAAGATCAGGAGTTTCTTTCAAACGTAATCATTGCTGATGAAACTTGGCTGCTTCATTTTGATCCTGAGAGCAAACAAAGTGGCAAAGCTCAGTGTGGAAATCTCCTTCATCACCAACCCCCAAAAAAGCAAAAGTGGCTGCTTCTGCTGGGAAAGTTATGGTCATCTCATTTTTTGATATTCATGGAATGGTTTATCAGCATGTTGTACTGCACACAGATCAGTAACTGGACAATACTACAGGGATGTCCTGAAAGCATTGCAAGTCCATATCAGGTGCAAAAAAAAAAACAACACACACACACACACATTTTTGTGAAGCAGGCTGGACGTTGTACCACGATAATGAGCGGCCGCATATTGCCAATGTTGTTGCTGAGTATCTTGCAAAAATCAACATGAAGTGCATCCTTCACCCTCCCTATAGTCCGGATTTAGCCCCATGTGACTTTTTTCTATTCCCTAACTTGAAGAAACGCCTTCGTGGGAGGCATTATCCATCATCAGAAGCAGTGGTGAAGGCTACGGAGGCGATTTTGGAGGATCTCTCAAAAAATTGTTTCCAGCATGTCTTTGAAGAGTGACAGAAACGCTGGGACAAGTGCATCGCATTCAGGGGAGACTATTCTGAGAAGGACCATCAAAATTATGAGGATGAGTAAAGGTACGTTGTCAAAAAAATGTGATCATTTTCCCTACGTATCTGAGGGCTTACACATGTGGTGGGGCCCTGGACTCGGAATGCACTTAATTCATAAAACTAAATACTGTGCTTCGAATGATATCATTTTGTTACACGCATTGGGACTTATATAAAAGGATAGTTTGAAAAAAAAAAAAATTGCTGTTGATAAAAACCGTTGTGTTGCAGCTTTGGAGGATATGAAGCAAATCTGTTAGGTATTTACTAGGGATGGGCCGATACCGGTTTTTCTCGTTACTCCATATTGATATTTTCGATGATACCCAATACTTCGATGGTCAATACCATCGAAATACCATTTTGAAATACCACACTCTTTGGATTGCCCAAGGATTAATAACATTACGCACATGTTATAAAATGAATTTATTTTCCATGTAAAGAAACTATTTTTATACACACGAAAAAGTGATTCATAATGTTCTGAATCCACCACTTCATCATTTCAACAAAGTTAGTATTGTGTTACAAAAAAAAATCAGTTTACGTGGCAAAAGCTTGAAACTTTGTTCTTTGGAATGTATTAATGTGAACAATGCAACTGTTTTTTTTTTTTTTATTGAATAAGCTCAGTTAAGCTGGGCTTAATGTTGGTAACTTTTACTCTTAAGTCCGTTGGTAAGTACATTGGTACGTCTGTTTCTCTTCAATGACTTGATGTTGCACAACACTGAAAATGTTTGCTCGCACTTAAGGTGGTTGGAAAGGGCACAATATATGCCCTTTGGTAGCAAGTTCAACAATCTTCCGCTGCTACTATTGTAATGCTGTACCAAACGCTCCCAACTGTTACGTTGATTGCACTTCTCAGCTGTGTTATCTCGTTGCGATAGATGTATAAGAAATGTAACTAAAACAAATATAATTCGGCACAGAGCAGATAAGTGACTCAGTAAATAGAATTCTACGATTTCTATAGTTTTAATTCAACATTATAAGTTGACTTAAGGAACCCCCTCGCGGACCCCCTGACATCCCCTCGCGGACCCCGGGGGTCCGCGGACCACACTTTGAGAAACACTGTGCCAGTTCACCAGGCGGTCCCACCGAGGTTATTCGGTAGTCTTCCCTGCGGGGCTGACGCGCGTAAGTGGCATATCCAGACTGCAGGTATTGCCCCATGGAAAGAGCCCCGGAGTTTTCCATCGCTCCCGGGTTGTTAGAGGCCGGAGTCTACGGACTTTCGGGTAGGCCTCTATGGATTAGAGAAGATAAACTACAGTTTAATTGGCAGCTAGCTGGAACCTTTCCTGGGTTGAAGTAATAGTCTCCACCAATATGGCGGGTTCAAATTTACTGACCTCGAGGGGAAGGGCTGAAACAAAAATACCCTAATTTGTTAAAAAAAATCACAGAAATCTTACATGGAAAACGCGTGTTATTATGAATGAATAAATAACGTTTATTGATAATGAGTTATCAAACTTACACATTTGTCATTTTTTCTTTCAAAATATTCATCCTGTTTTAGTACATTGTCAGTAAGTAATAGAAATTAAAAGATTTATTTTTAATTATTTTTAATAATTCATGCGAGACATTTACAAACGTAATTAATATTGTGCGTATGGTGTGATAAATTAATACCTAATATTACGCAGTAATCCTCTTCTAAATAATTAGGCAATGGAACACTAAGAGAAACATTTGCGGTTAATTTTATCATCATTTTAACATAGGCTAACGCGCGAGGCCCGCGTTTGGTAAATCCCGCTTTCGATCCTTGATAGTTTTCTGCAGTATTTCTCTAGTATCTCTCTCACATTTCCTCAAATTCACCCCGCTCTTTCATGTCACAGGATGACTCAGGGTCTGTGTGTCAGTCGACGGTAGATATATGGCGCAGAAGCTTTCTTTTTGAAACTTCTCAGCTCCGTCAGAGTGACCGTTCGAGCCTTCACTGCTCACTGAGCTTACCTCGGCTCCCTCAAGAGCCTCCCAGCCAGTGGTCAAGCCAGTAACAGTTAAAGAACTCTGTGTCTTTGCCACTTACGTAATTCGTTCCTGTAGCCCATACCTACGTCTCCTGCGGTTCCTTCATCTCATCCGTTCCTCCTGATGAAGTATACACAACCGATCCAACTAGATATCCTCTCTGTTACCTAATCTACCTCTATCTCTACCATACGTATAAGATAGAACTTTGGTACTCTCTGTAAATTTGTAAGCTGCTAATTAAATATATGCTATTAACTACTTCGGATAGCATTTATTACACATAGACCTTAACGTTCAGTATTGGAATGTGTTATCTGTATAGGTAGCCCTTAAAATAAATTTTCGAAATAATATCACTGAGTGCTTTGGGCAAGCATGATAAATAAACTCACATTTGAGCTATTTAAACATTGTCGACAAATCGGAGAAACATCTGACAGGGAAGGTTCATAGATAGCGATTGGTCGGTTCAGAGGAAAGTTTAATTTTAAATTAATCAAGATCGGCATTCCCTTAATGTTGAGGTATAGCGTACAACATGAACGTGGCTATGTGCCACAGTTGGGCATTATTATCTTCTTTTTTTTCCCAATCAATTCGAATGTAGAAGGTTGACAAAGGTAGCTTTATTATAGTCTGCCACAGCAAAGGATGTTTCAGGGGGATGAGGTGTAGGGGAGGTTAGACACAGTTCCGATACCCTGCCTGGTAGTGGTTTTTGACACTTGGATCAGTGCAGTTACAGTCCATTCTGACGTCTACTTTTTTTAAATAGAGTGCATGCTTTGTTAACGGTTCTACTCCTTGCGTTCTATGAACCCCATATTCATTTCAGCATCATTTCACCCATTTCATTCAAGGTCCGATATGACTTAACGTTGGAGGACGTAAAAAAAACTCCATCTCTGTCACACACATTTACTGTCCTTTTCGCACTATGTAACAGTAGCACATTCTTGTCAGACTTTTTTTTTTTTTTTTTTTTTTTTTTTTTTTTTTTTTTTTTTTTTTTGCGTTGGCGAACAGTAGTAACATCATAATCAACCACCAGTGTTTCCATTACAACATTTGGATTGTACAGTCCAGAACATCGAAACGAGTGGTTTTAAGCTGAGAACTATTGTTTTTAATGATACTTATACGTTCACAAAGAAACTCCAAAAACCGCTGTTTAGAAAGGAGTAAAAGGTAGGTAACGAGAGGAACACCTCGAACATTGTGAACTCCACAGATATCTGTTGCGGCTAACATACACCAAGAGGAAGGGATAAGTGAGAGCACCGTAGGGAACTACAGAGATTCGCGGAAGTCCCTAATAGGAACTGAGAATCCTTTATTCCGGCGCCAACACCCGCTGCACAAGCCATTAATACTTTGATTTTGGCATCGACAAGCTCGTCCTCCCCACGTGTGGACAGGGACCATAGAGTGACGCCTATTGCCGAGATCAGCATTTAAAGTGTGCAAACATCTGCGTCATCTGTCTGGCTACCATTTACCGCTGGCCTTAAAAGATGTTGAGAAAATGGAATTACGAGAAATGATGGAAAGGAAACGGTGATCTGAAAGTGAGCATCCAACTCAAGTCAGAATATACGGTCGACGGGGATCGAACCCATGGACTCCCAAATGCGAGTCCCACACTCACCGTGGTACCACCTCGATCGTTAA
Organism: Mantis religiosa; assembly: GCA_030765055.1. NCBI lineage: Eukaryota > Metazoa > Arthropoda > Insecta > Mantodea > Mantidae > Mantis > Mantis religiosa. The sequence goes on along the minus strand of CM060947.1, from coordinate 206,946,306 downwards.
CTGCCGTTTAAAAGACGTGAAGTCTTTAGAGAGACTAAAATAAATAAGTTCCTAAAAACTGAAGTTTAACGCATCAGTTACTTCCTCATTAGGATAGATTGCGCATTCACATAAATACATACACACACTCATACACACACACACACACACACACACACACACACACACACACACACACACACACACACACACACAAAAGGCCATCTATACTTGAGTTATTCACACATATGGGTTCCCACGAACGTATGTTTGCACAAGCATCGTATAAATAATTACGCTTCAATGTCAGCACGTCGAAATGTGCATCGCCATCTGTGTCACCAAAAACAGCTTCTTTGATAAACATTTCCCATCAGAAATGTCAGCTGTGAAAATCTCAAGCAATTCTTCCGAAAACTCCCGGATGTGAGACGTCAGTTCTAAAATTCTCATGGCGTTTTTTTATAGTATGATGCCAAAGTCATTGGCGATTATTATTGTCCGTAATAGCCTTTTAAATCTTTTTAAAACTCCAAGGAAAGCTATAATGACTATTTTCAATTTGTGGTAACTCTTAATTCCGTGACGTGACAGCTGAAGTAGACCAAGACTGACCGCTGCATCTTCTGTCTCCATCCACAAAATGCGGCAGAGCTAGGATCGGAGTTGACATCCGTACGTGTACAGACACATTTTAGTGAAGAGCAACACGGATTTAGCATGTATAGTTAATGTTTTTACAGTAAAGCAAATAATGGAAAAGCGAAGGGAATTTAATCTTGAAACTCATTTAGCATTTATAGATTTAGAAAACGCGTTTGACAAAATCAATGGAGCATTGCTGTGGGATATAATGCTTAGATACCCACAACACTTAGAATTACTAAACACTTATATAAAAATACGAAAATGTTAATTGTTAATGGAATTGGAAGGTAAAATAACAAAAGAAATTGAAATAAATAAAGAGTTGAAACAAGGATGTAGTCTATCTCCAATTTTGTTTAATATATATTAAGGAAGTTCGCACTTTCTTTTGTGTTTCTTTAGTTTGCTCTACCACTGGTAGTACAAGCGTCATTGTGTAAAAGATTCAAAATAAGATATCTTGTGAACTACTGGCACTAGAATCCTATGGAAAACACCATTAACATTCTAGTTTACCATAATTTTGATTTTGTCATGTAATTAGGCATTGTTGCATTTAAGAAAAGTGTGTTTCCTAAAAAAATACACCTAAGTTTTATGAAAATCTAGGCTAAAACTACGAGCCCCTAAATACCAAACAATGCTGTGAAAACCACACATAGCACTTTCCATTTTGGAAATATTCATGGTGCGAGTTTTAGGTGATTCACTGTATATATAAAGAAAATTCCAATAGAATGGAAAAATAATGGTATACATGAGGGGGATTAGGTTAGGACAAGGAAGAGCATTAAATGCTCTTCAATTTGCTCATGATTTAGTTTTAATTTTCGACAAGGAAATTAGATTACAGAAGGCAGTATACCAATTAAACTACATTTTTAAGAAATATGATATGGTGATATCAAAGTCAAAGACAAAAAGATTAATGGCATTCCAGGGAATAAAACCGATAACAAAAATTGTAAAAGAGGATAATATAATAGAGCAGGTATTGCATTTTCAATATCTTGGCCAAGACATTAGAAATAAAGTACAAAAATTTGAAGCAATTAAGAGAACTCTTGAGAATAAAGTAAGAAAAGAAACACAAATAAGACTTTATAAAGTAATGGCAATACCAATGCTGACTTATAGAAGTGAGGCATGGACCGAAAGGAAAAAAGAGAAGAGCAATACAAGTGGTGGAGATGAGATACTTATGATCAGTTAAGGGATGTACATGAGAAGACCATATTAGAAATTAAGTAATTAGAGAAGAACTAGGGATACAAACATTAATAGAGAAAATATAAAGACATAGAAACAAATGGATTGAACACCTTCATTGAATGATACAAGAAACAATACCAAAACAAGCTGTTAATTATATACCTAGAGGATGAAGATTAATAGGATATCCCTAGAAAAGATGGCTTCAAGAAATATGAGACTGGAACAGCTAATGTGAGAAATGGTTAAATCTGTGAGGAAAGATGAAGAAGTGGAAGATGATTTACATGGAGGAGAAAATGTCACTTTTATGCAGATCAAACAGCTGATTTTCTATGTTTAATAACAGGAAATATGAAAGGCACTTTAGCTACACTATATTGTGACGACCTAACCATGGATGTTAATGTATAAGGAACACATGGCCAGATCGTACACGGGGGAATTGCTCAGAGTAGGAAATACCTGCTTTTTGAGAGGTTGGGGTTTTCTCTCTAGTTCATTTCTACAAAAGGTATGGGTAATACTAATTAAAATTGCAATTCACTTAATAAGAATATTTACTGCAATAAATCAAATTACATAGGTGGCCAGAGAGGCCGGTTACCTGTCTCAAGAGGCCGCAGACAAATCCATCTGTTTAGGCCGAAGGATGGTCCAAGAGAGAGCGAGAAACTGGCTTACACCAACTTATTATCCAACGGGTGATGGAGTGGGGGAGAGACATCACACGTACTACTGGACTCAAATGGACTACTATTGTGTTAATTAAATCAGTCACTTGTGACAATATTTTGAACCTTTATTTTACTTTTTAATTCACCAAAGAACCATTATTGCCAAAACAATGTTCACAGTCTATTAGACAGATTAGAATAAAAAGGTATCTCTCTCATAAACTATAGATGCCCTAAAATTTGCATTTGGACTACCTCCTTTAATTTCTATCTGGCCAGCAGCCTTCCTGGTTTCTATTTTATTTTGTAGCTGTTAGGTGGTACTATGCATGTCTGTACATTCATGGGACCTAATAAGAAGACTACCAAATTCTTTAAGTTTCAAGACCATACCTACTAATACTCTAGTTTACAATTTTACACTCAATATATAATGTTATTACAATATGATAAAGTTCATAATCACATACTTTATAGTAGCACAAATGAGGATTACACGTAGGAAGCAAACATTTTAAAGCACAGCTATGTTTCCAATGGTTATTTCCAATTGTTACTGCAGTTACACTAAAAGCCTACACAAGCTGACTCTTACTCTTATCCTACCTTCCAAAAATCTGCATATATTGCATCGCACCTCTAGCAAACTGGTGAAAATGATGAATCTACAAAGAGAAAAAAATGTTACAATTTATACAAAATCAGGAAGCATAGTAGGGGTCTGCGACTGAAATAGTATGGGTTCAATAAAATGAACCATAATTATAATAATTAGTTTTCCACAAAGAAATGAACCTAATTTTGTCTCTTAAAAATAATATTTTGATGTTTAACTAGTTTGCCAGTAAAAACATCATAAAATAAATGATACAATAGATTATACAAAAGCATTTGATAATGTGCAGCTATAAAACTTCAGGAAATAATGAGAGAACAATGATATATGAGACATCTTATTCAAATGATAAAGAATATATATGAAAAAACAATCAGCAGCAATGATAAGGGACAAAAAAAGGGTGACAAATATGAACTAGTTTATATAGGAGTACAACAGAACTGTCCACTGTTGCTAACACTTTTTCATATATATACATATAGGATGCAGCGATCACCGACTGGCAGAATCAGCTCAAACATAATCTTAAATACTATCCTATTTGCTGATGATCAGATCATCCTGGCAGAAAATATATTACAAGTAGCAACATTTCAAATGGAGCACATAATGAAAACTTATAATTAGAGTCCGGATTTGTAAGCACAATCAAATGGTGAAATAAGCAAACATATAGGCACGAAAAATAAACGAATAAGCTCCAAAAATAAACAAATAATGAATAAAACTTTAAACATAAGCATATTGTTTTATTGAATTCTTACCTTATGTAAGCTTGTTACAGTACACAAAGAAGATTAATTTGATATTTTCTTGTGCGAAGCTCCTACGTTTGTCAGTGAAGAATTTTTTATACAGTGAAAAAGATCTCTCAATGTCGCATGATGTTACTGGAACATGTGAAAAGCACCACATATCTTCTTGAGTGAATTCCCCTTGGATTTACGTTTCTGTACTAGAAAGCCTTTTAGAAATTTTACAGTGTTTTGTAACCAGGGTTTTTCATTAATACTTACTGAGTTTCTCAAAGGCAGTTTTAGCAATACCGTGAGTCTCTGAAGACATTGTTACTGAAATTTCATTTATCAAACAAAGTGAATGTTCCAAAGTATTTTTTCCAGCTTCCAGATGTATTATAGTAGCAGGTATTTTGGAGAAACGGGTATGGGTGCCAATCTTGGAAACCAATATGAGCAAAACATTCCTGTGCAGTAGTAATGCTGCTTGCATCTTCTGCATCTAAGGGGTACAACACCGTTTTTACTTCATTGAAATGTTCTGCATAGTATGACACAACCTTTAACCAAGAACTCCATCAAGTCAAAACTGAGGTAGTGAAGACAAATTTAGAAAGACTTCATGAATTTTTTAACTCTAATTGGCGATGGTACAAACACTTTTTTTATGCTGGAGACAAAAAGATCCACATCTTTATATTGCTCCTAACTGTTTCAGTGAGACAATGTAAATATCTGAATGATAAAATGATGACTAGGAGTGAAAATTTAAATTTACATGATTTGGATAAAATAAGCCATTGTAATTAAAAAGCATAAAATAAGTAAGCAAACCCCATATTTCAGCAATAAAGCATTTATAAGCATTTTGCTTAGAAATTCGGGCTCTACTTATAATTTAAATATACTGATGGCGATAACAAAAGTAATGGCATCACTGGGAAAATACCCCAAAATGTAAAAGATAAAGATTGATAATAAAACAACAGAATAGATTCAACATTTAAATTATTTAGGATGTGATGTTTCATTCGGCTGTGACAACAATTTTAAAAGTAAAATGTATAAATTTAAAACTATGAGTACATGTGGGATTCAAAATATAAACTTGAAAGAAGCGTAGGGACAGTGAAGCACAAATTAGTACAAAAGTGAATCGAGAATATATTGACACATTGCTTCATTCACACTGTTTATTTACAGGACATGTTTCAAGAGCTCTTGCTCCTATCCTCAGCTGATATTCGATTAGTGTAAGTTGTAGTGGTTTCTTCTTTCTCCGTATTGTCAATAGATGGCGTGATGTACTTGTCAAAGATGTCTGGTGGTGGAGTTTCAAAATTCATGACTATGACGATTTTTGTTAATGAAGATTTTTTCCCATACGGAAAGGTCTATGGGGTGATTAACGTATTTTATTAGAGATGTTTCCAAATTGATGTCATGTCTAGTATTCAAAAAATGAAAAGCCACTGCTGATTTTTCTGTTTCACCATTTTTAATGTTTCTTATACGTTCTTTAGTTCTGATGTTAATATTTCTTTTTGTTTTTCCTATATAAATTTTAGGGCAAGTTTCACATTTGATCTCATAGATTCCTGGTTTTTCCTTGGTAGTGATTGAATTTTTGGGAGGGCCTTTTAACAAATTTCTGATATTAAAGCTATTTTGAGGTGCAAGAGTTATGTTGTGTTTTGAGAAGATATTTTGGAATTTGTTATAGGCTGATGGGTGGAAGGTGAATTTTTTAAAAAGTTTATTCTCTTTTTCTCTTGTGGGTTCTAGGGTGGTGGTTTCTTTTATTTTCTTAGCTTTGTTGAGTCTGTTAACTGTTTTGTCTACTAAATTTGGGTTGAAACCGTTGGATATAGCTACTTTTTTTATGTGTAGGTATTCTTCTTGATAATCTTCTCTGTTTAGTGGAAAGTTGATCATCCGAAAGATTAAACTGTTGAAAATGGCATGTTGGTGTTGTTTTGAGTTGAAACTGTTGTTCTTAATGTAATTATCTGTGTGTGTCGGTTTCCTGTAAATACCAAAAGTGAGTTTGTTGTTCATTTTTTTGATCTTGATGTCCAAAAAGGGGAGCACACCATCCTCTTTCACAACTTACAGAAATTTGCATCAATCAAAATTTTTTCAGCTTTAATGGACAGATCTATAAACAAAAAACGGGCCTAGCTATGGGCAACCCATTGTCTCCCTTCTCGCTATGTTGACGACATTTTTGCAATAGTACCTAAAAAACTCATACAAGATGGTCTTAGACTTTTGAATATACAAAATCCAGCTATAAAATTTACATAGGAAACAGAAGAGGATGGTGTGCTCCCCTTTTTGGACATCAAGATCAAAAAAATGAACAACAAACTCACTTTTGGTATTTACAGGAAACCGACACACACAGATAATTACATTAAGAACAACAGTTTCAACCCAAAACAACACCAACATGCCATTTTCAACAGTTTAATCTTTCAGATGATCAACTTTCCACTAAACAGAGAAGATTGTCAAGAAGAATACCTACACATAAAAAAAGTAGCTATATCCAACGGTTTCAACCCAAATTTAGTAGACAAAACAGTTAACAGACTCAACAAAGCTAAGAAAATAAAAGAAACCACCACCCTAGAACCCACAAGAGAAAAAGAGAATAAACTTTTTAAAAAATTCACCTTCCACCCATCAGCCTATAACAAATTCCAAAATATCTTCTCAAAACACAACATAACTCTTGCACCTCAAAATAGCTTTAATATCAGAAATTTGTTAAAAGGCCCTCCCAAAAATTCAATCACTACCAAGGAAAAACCAGGAATCTATGAGATCAAATGTGAAACTTGCCCTAAAATTATATAGGAAAAACAAAAAGAAATATTAACATCAGAACTAAAGAACATATAAGAAACATTAAAAATGGTGAAACAGAAAAATCAGCAGTGGCTTTTCATTTTTTGAATACTAGACATGACATAAATTTGGAAACATCTCTAATAAAATACGTTAATCACCCCATAGACCTTTCCGTATGGGAAAAAATCTTCATTAACAAAAATCGTCATAGTCATGAATTTTGAAACTCCACCACCGGACATCTTTGACAAGTACATCACGCCATCTATTGACAATACGGAGAAAGAAGAAACCACTACAACTTACACTAATCGAATATCAGCTGAGGATAGGAGCAAGAGCTCTTGAAACATGTCCTGTGAATAAACAGTGTGAGTGAAGCAATGTGTCAATATATTCTCGATTCACTTTTGTACATGTGGGATTATTAGAAGAGTGCTAAAGAATAAAACACAAAAAGAAACAATGCTAAAATTTTATAAGACGATGGCAGTACCCATCTTGACTTATGGCTCAGAAAATAGAAAAGAAAGAAGAATGATAGGAACATTAGAAATGAAATTTCTTAGATATGTTGCTGGATATACCCTCAGAACATATGAGAAGTGAAGCTATCAGATAACAACTCAAAATATTTAACTTACATGATAAACAACAAAATTGGAATGACCACATACTCAGAATGCAAAATAATATGAGTGACAAAACAAGCAATGCAGTATAAATCCATAGGAACTAGAGATGTTGGAAGACTTTGACACTGATGGGAAGATGACTTCTGAGCTGGAACAGATCAAATTGGTCTATCTTAATGGAGAAGATGATAATGATACAAAATGTAAAATTACAATCACAATATTTCTGACAACTTTTACTTTTTCTACCATGTATAGGTATAATAGGTAAAGAAGATACTGCATTCCACCCAAAAATTTGATACCGAGATTTCACTGGAAATACAGATTTTGAGGTTCTCTGTATCTAAAATATGCACTATTAGAAAATATCCATGTGTGTGTGTGTGTGTGTGTGTGTGTGTGTGTGTGTGTGTGTGTGCGTGTGTGTGTGTGTGCGTGTGTGCGTGCGTGCGTGCGTGCGTGCGTGCGTGCGCTTGTAATTCAAAAGTGAAAAGTTGGTTAAATACCGAACTAGGTACTTAAATACAACATTTTCCAAGGATGTGGCATGATTTTTAGGAAAAGTTGCTCACCCTTAATTACCAATTACAAGGAAAAATGTTTGAAAATATTTAATTTTCTCAAAGATGGGTCTAATGATTGTGATTAAAATAGCATATGTTTCAAATATCTTCATGACAAATGTGTATCTTGAATTTTTTGGGAATAGTTCATCCTGGATGTCTTTTGTACAATAGGTAAAATAGTCTTACCTCACAAAAGGTGTATATCTCTATCATCTATATCTAATATATATCAAACTATTTTGTTCCTCTGGACTTTTTTTCTAAAAATGCTTTTATTTTTTCCCTAATACTTTGTACCTGATGGAGAATATAAGAATCATCTTACTATTGCTTTAGCCTAGTACAAAATTCTTCTTATATTTACAATAAAATGTGTGAATATGTAATGAAAATCTATATAGACTAAGAAGAAATAAGTGGAAGAGAGTGGTGAGAATAGTTTGTTGAATGAGCTCTGTTTGTATAGATATCTTGCCTTTCCGCTCAAGAATGCTCGAACAAACAAATAATTACTATGAATATAATTTTGAGTCAAAATAATACTCAATGCTCCATTTATTGCTAGTATTTACCTAGAATGCTTTTCATTAGGATCTTCCTAATATCATCAGCTATTGTCGATGATGTTGGGAAGATTCTAACGAAACTCATTCTAGGTAAATACTAGCAATAAATGAAGCATTGAGTATTAGTCTGACTCAAAATTATATTAATTTTGTGCTTCATTGTATCATAGTCCTTACACATTGGAATTACTATGAAACTTAGTTCTCATTTAGAAAACAGATTTTTATGATGTGACAGCTCAAGTTTTCCATTGAGGATTAAATAAAAAGGAAATTGAAATGTTTATATACCCTAAGTGGATAATACTGCACATAAAAGGGATCAAGGGAGAGAGAGAGAGCGAGAGAGAGCGAGAGAGAGCGAGAGAGAGAGAGAGGGAGCGAGAGAGAGGGAGCGAGAGAGGGAGCGAGAGAGAGAGAGAGGGAGCGAGAGAGAGAGAGAGGGAGCGAGAGAGAGAGAGAGGGAGCGAGAGAGAGAGAGAGGGAGCG
>CM060947.1:206820369-206936319 GCA_030765055.1 Mantis religiosa | reverse complement strand
GTTTGTATGTGTTTATGTATTTTTTCATCATATAATTTGAATATGCAAAAATGTTTGCATTAATACATGTTAAGAATAATAATGATTTATTGTCGTTAAGCTTATTACAGCAATAGACAAAGTCAAAAATAGAGTACAAATTAATACAGTTATAATACAGTGAAGATAAAAAAATCAATAAAATACTTACATTAGATATACAAATATAGAGACTTAAAATAAAATGAGGAAATAAGAATACTTCATGACATAAGCCAAAGTTTAACTACACCTGTTAAAGTATTCCTGTATTGAGTAATAAGGTTTGGAAACTAACCATTCATATAATTTGCATTTAAATGTATTACCTGATAATTCAGTTAATTCTAAAGGTAATTGATTATATAGTTTAATGCCCAAATACTTCAAAGCTGTTAGAGGTTTTAGTTAATCTATGATATGGTATATTGAGTTTATAATTAAACCTAGTATTATAATTATGAATATCCTGCCTGAATAGCTGGTCGGTTAAGTTACTTTTTACATAGATGAGAGTATTATAAATATATACATTTATCACAGTCATAATTCTTAATTTTATAAATAGAGGTTTACAATGTGCAAATTTATCTGAATTTGAGATGGTACGAATTTTGTTTGTTTGTAATATTAGGATAGTAGAAATATGACTGCTGCTTCCCCAGAGTAAAATGCCATATGAGATTATACTGTGGAAGAATGCATGTATCTTCCCCTTCGTATTTCATGGTTAGTAACATGACATGTTTGCAATTATTGTTAATACATTGTGAAGCTCCGTTTTATGTGAAGTTTTTTCTGAACATAGATTTAATAAATAATTTTAGTAATCTGCTTTTCCATAGGGTAAGCAACAAAAGGAGGTGAAGGAGACTTTGACAGGTGACTACAATGAAATTAGTTACCAACATGCTGAAGCAAGCCTCTTCTCAAAGGCAACATTTTTTTGGCTCACTCCATTGTTGCTCACTGGTTTCAAAACTCCACTTGAAATGGAACATCTGGGTCAGCTCCCAGAAAAAGAAACCACCAGATATCAGTTCTCGAGGTTTAAACGCATCTACTCTTCAGAAAAGGTAGAATGCATAGATAAGATATGTAATATTACATCAGTGCATGCTTCATATCTCTTGTTATGTTCTCTTACAAGACACTGAATAATGTATTGTGATTACTTATTGTAAGTGGTCTCTGAGTTATAATCTAACTCACAGATTCTCCTTCTTTTTTCAGCCATGAGTAAGTCTGTAAAATTATAGAATGAGAAATATTGTTAAGACCATAATAAATATTATCAAGACAAGTACAGTATTTTACAGATCTAAAACATAAATTGTCCTAAAATAGGACTGCCAGGTTACAGGAGTAAATAACAAAATGGGACATATACACTTAGAATTTATAATTTTTAAATATATTTTGGTATAATATGAACATGTTTTAAAAGGATGTTTTGAATGATATTAAATATTTTGATCTTTAATATTACCAAACATAATCTGAAGCATTTTATAACAATTTCTACACATTGTTTAATATATTGAAATATCCAGTAATCAATAATAATGTAAGTGTATTAAACATATTTGGGGACAAATCAAGAATAAATTATGACAGTCATGATAAAAAATTGCTTAATTTGCTCTAAAATTACAGTATATGTTATTATTTATTTCATCATGTTACATAACTAAATCAATAAGTTATCTCAGAGGACAAGTGAACTAAAATTATAATACTGCTTTTGTAGACTTTAGTTTAATGATTATATAAAAAAGAATAAAAAATCTCATTTTAATAATGTATGTAGTGCTCCACCATCCAGCTAGCTGTCAATGTGAAATATTTAAAGGAATTTACCCCATATTAGACCAATGAACTATTTGCAGGACAACAGAATGTAATAACATGTTACTAATGATTTTGAAAATTTAAGTTATATGGGACAAGCAATACCCAGTAGAGTTTTAGATATTAGAACATTACTTTGGAAAGGGGATAGTCATATGTGTGGTACCTATGGCAATTCCATAATTAAAGTTGGTATACATTGTAAAGCAGTATAAAAATGTTGAGTTTAAAATTACTTTATACAGTTGTAGTACTAAATAATCTAACCAAGCTTCAAACTCAGGATCTCTTGAATCAAGGCAAATGTACTATCCCCACATCAAGGAGGTAGGAAACTCCACAGCTACTCATCAATTTAAGTGATGATTCAAAATTATATTCTTTATTTCAAGGACCCTATATAAGCTTAAAACCCCTATTGTAATGTGTACCCCTGTGTTAATCACACATTGTTTAGATGAAAATGCTGTTCACTTCTTCCATGTGATAAAATAATGGCTATGAACAATATGAAGGAAAGGAAACTATGAAATGCACCACTAATTTGAATCATTAAAACAAAAACAAAAATGTGATGTTGCTTCTTTTTTAACCTTCCATCGGGCACAACTGATCTAACAGGCACACCCATTAATTTTATTTTGTATTGGTCATTAGAGAGTATGCAGCTACTTCCAACAATGAGTAGATTCCTGTTCCCTACTAAACCTTAAGTCATTGTTGGTCAGTTTGTCTTTGAGCCAGCTGGAGTGTTGTTATTACAAAAGTGATCTTTCAGGCACATTGCGCCCAATTGTGCACCAATTCACAAGGTATGTTTTAAATACTTATTTTTAACAATATCATTAATTTTACTTACTTACTTATGAAACATGGCAGTATTTTATAAATATACATATAAACAGTATTATTTCTGCTCCTGTGATTGTCAGACACATTGCGCCCGAACTTGACATACATTTGTATTGCTTCAGGTTTTATACTTGAAGATTTCAAACTGAAAGAAAGTGTACAACTTTGACAAAGCTGAAGACCTTGTAGAGGTAATGAGATATCTGGAAGATGATGATGAATACCTGAATGAGGAGTTTGGTGATGACAGTGATACAAATTCAGTAGATAATTTAGAGGATCGTGATGGTGATTCTGAAACTGAACAAGAGAACAATGGAACGGATTAAGATGAACCAACTTTGGGCACCGATTACATTATGGGAAAGGATAAAATTACTAAGTGGAGTCGTAACTCACACTTGAAAAGTGTTAGAAGGCGCCCACATAACCTACTTACTCATCTTCCCGGAGTAATAGGAAGTGACAAGTTAGCAAAAACTGCACTTGAGTGCTGGAACTATTTTTTTTACAGATGAAATCTTGGCTGTAATTGTCAAATACACCAATAAGTATATAAATAGTATCAAAAATAAATTTGTTCGGGAAAGGGACATAAATAATACTGATGATATAAAGGAGAGCATTTATTGGACTTCTCTACTTAGCTGGAGCTTATAGAGGAAATAGAGTTTAGAGGAACTCTGGGGGACAAACAGAGATGGAGTAGAAAAATTTAGTATTAAAAGGTTCAAGACTCTAATGCAATGCATACGTTTTTATGATAGGGACACTAGATCATCTAGAAGAGCAGATACTTGCACCAATTTGCAATTTTTTCTGCAAATTTGTGGTGAACTGTCAGAAAAGTTATTCAGTTGGGGAAGATACTACAAAAGATGAAATGCTATTCGACCTATTTCCAATAGATGGAAAATGTTCTTTTCGCCAGTACATTCCATCAAAGCCCAATAAATTTGGGATAAAAATTTATGCTCTTGTGGATGCTAAAATGTTTTATTTGTTTAACCTAGAAATCTATCCTGTAAAGCAATCAGAAGGTCCTTTCCTGATTAGTAACAAACCAAGTGATGTGGTTAAACATATGGCTGAGCCCTTATTTGGTACAGGTCGTAATTTAACGGCTGATAATTGGTTCAGTGATATGGAACTTTGCGAGGAACTAAAAGAAAAAAGGCTATCATATGTGGATACCTTGAAAAGAAAAAAGACAGTTGCCACCTGAACTATTAGCCACCAAAGGAGGAGAAGAATAAAATTGCATTTTCGCCTTCAGAAAAGACCTTACCTTAGTTTTGTACATCCCAAAGAAACAAAGAAATGTGATTCTTGTATCTACACTGCATAATAATGCAACAATTGATTCTGACTCTAAAGATAAAAAAAAACCCAACCATAATCACCTGTTATAACTCAACAAAGGGAGGAGTTGACACTGTAGACAAAATGTGTGCTACATTTGACGTGTCTCAGAACACTAAGCAATGGCCAATGGTGATATTTTTTACCTTGCTGAACATAAGTGGTATCAATTCCCAAATCATATACTTGGGTAATGGATTAGAACCAGTGCAGGGAGAGTATTCTTGAAGCATCACACAAACTTGTTATAGGAGAGATAGCCAGAAGTATGAAAACTGTTGGGGTGCCTCTAGATCTTCAATGAAAACTAAAGATATTTTGACCGAACATGGAGGAAGAAAACTATGATGAACCGAATCCTGGGCCAAGTACAAAAAGAAGAAGATGTGCAGTATGTACCACGGGCACTAGTATTAGAAGATTATCAAGATATGAGTGCAAAAAATGTAAATGTGCTCTTTGTATGTCACATACCATTCTAGTTTGTAATTTGTCTGCAACAGCTTTTGCACCACAGAAAATGCACAGCTTTAATCCATTGGTTGCATTGTTGCATCATAAACTCATTTACCATAAGCATTGTTATTCTTTCTTAGGGATCTGACGTGACAGCAATTAACTTCAGTGTGTTGTACACTAAAAATGAAGATACTCATATTGAATAATATTATTTTATTAATGTAAGATTTTAACAGCAGAACTATTTTTCATATGACAATATCCATTGAAAAATATGATATGTATAAAGATCATTTAACAAAACAGGACAATAGTTTAACTTCACAAATGTATTACATTGTTTATTTAGCTGTGATTTACAAAGGTGCCTGTCAGGCACATTGCGCCCTGTGCTGCTACACTTAACATTGCGCCTGAAGGAAGGTTAATCTGAAAATGTGTGCCAATTTAGCAGGAACATGAGATGTATTTTATAACTTCAAGCTATCTTAAAAATTCTGTTATGCTCTTAAAGGTACTGATTACACAATTTTCTTTATAGTTAAATTATAGTGTAAGAGAGTAACAGAAAACTAATATTTACTTACCTTTCTTTACAGGGCCATGTGTCATTATGGCGATGTTACTTTCGTTCATGTTGGGGTCCTTTTGCTCTGGGTGGGCTTTACAAATTAATGGGAGATTTAGTTGGTATGGTGGGACCACTTGGACTGTCAGTTGTCATTGACTTTGTATATGAACAGGAAGATGCTGTAGAAAATCCAACAGTTGTACAGTTCCTTAACAATGGCTACATAATGGGTTGCATAGTGTTTTTATCTGCGCTTGCTCAAGGGACATTTTCTCAAGGATCCACACATTTGGTGAATGTCCAAGGAATTCATCTCAAGAGCTCGCTACAAGTAAGTGAGTTACAATTGTTTCAAGCTGTGTATACACATTTTTGGTTTAAAAAGGTAGCAGGATAACAGTGAAAAATACATACTACAAGTAAGAAGTATGAGATGCAACCAAATTTAAATAAGACCTGCCTCATTAGGGCCAAGAAATATGTAGTGCAGGCTTTTGGCTTTTATATCTTCTGGAAGCTTTGGAATTCTGTGTATTTAAGATTGAACATTTAGTTTATGTCCATTATCTTAATTATACAATGATATCAACAAGACAATTTTTTAAAGTCTTCTATTTCTACTATATTGAACTTGTCTTATGAAGTATTTTTTAAGTGCTTTTCTCTATCAAGTATTTATGGTAAGCAGAAAAAGTATAGTTTTGCACCCAAAAATTGGATACTAAAATTTGTAATCAGAAATACACATTTTGAGGCTGATTGATCCCAGCAAACTATTTATTAAGGAATTGTGTGTAGATGTATGCATGTGTGTGGGCAGGCATACATGTGTGCATGCATGCATGTGCATTTGCATAAATAAAAAATTAATAGCTAAACATGGAAGTTCACATTTAAGTTCAGAACCTTTCAAGGGCATGTGCATATCCTCTCCCTCTCTAAACCACACTTTACATGGAAAATTTTCCATTGTTTTTTATTTAAAAATATGATCTTAACAATTTTTTTTAAAATACCATATGATATACATATTTAATCGAAATAAAATGTATATATTGCATTTGTGGGAATTGTGTGAAGTGCCCTTAATTTGGAAAGAATTTTATATTCATCTTGTTTAACAGGTTGAGGGATATTAAAAAATGTTTAACACAAAAAACATAGATCTCCTTACGACAAAGAATTTATTTCAAAAGATTTTTAGTGGCGTAAACCATTTCCGATATCCATTATTAATGATTTGATTTATTTAATCTTTTTGTCATTTCTTAAAATTCTCGTCAGCTCTCAGTTGTTTCTTGCAATTTCATGGAAAAAAGATTGAATTTTAAAGTCAGCCTGTAGCACTTATTTTTACACTTATGATTATTACTGTTCCCTTTGTATCTATACAAATGTATAATACAGATATTTTTGCAAATTTTAATTAAAATGAAGTAGTTATAAAGTAAGCTTTCATGAGAATATTTTGTACACACATTAATAAACAATAGAAGTTAGAGTGTCAGTAAATGTAACACATCAGAATTTTTAAATACATTCCCAGCAGGAAACTTATTATAAAAAAATTACTATAACATATGAGTTTAATTAGTAGATATTATAATTTTTCAGATAAAGCATTCTTTACAGTTTTTATGTCTTAACATCATAATCTATATACCTAAAACTGTCCATTTTGTCTTTCAATTAATTTAAATTTCTTTTGTGTTCTTTACTGAGAGTGAATAAGGTTATAGGTATGCATTACTTAGACTATTATTTCTTCCCAGTGAGGTTATGAGGAAGCGAGAGTGCAACAATGGTTATCATGAAATACAGACCAGGCAGCTGAGTTGTTGCACATCACAAAAGCTGTGCAGTGATTAAAATGAGCTGAAAGGTTATTCACAGTTATATGGCAGTGTTTTACAGATATTTTATGTGTTTTAACATAGTTCTGAACGATTAATAAGGTTCAAGTGATTGTTCAAATAGTTTTACAAAAATGTGTATATTTATGGCAGAATTACATGCAACTTTATAGTAGCTTTTAGTTAATCTAAACTAACATTTTAGGTTAGAGGGCATTCACATGATAGTGTTTCACATGTTATTAGGCATATTTGAACTGGTTTTGGGTAATGTATAAAGTGTAAGTGACTGTTTAACCATTAATGGGAATTAATTGTTCTTTCACACTGGCCGTGTGTAGGCTAAATTATGGAAAGACACAGTAAGAATGAAAAATTCAATGCCATAGCCAGGATTTGAACCACGATCTTCTGGTTGCCGTCTGGCTGCTCTAACCCTTGAGCTACTATGGCCAACGTGCCGACATGACATGATAACCAGGAGATCCCGGCTATGGCATTGAATTTTTCAGTCTGACTCTATCTTTCCATGTTTAACCATTGTTTTACAAAAATGAGTATATATATATATGAACTGCATACAACTAAGCAACCACTATAGGTTAGAGGAACAAGGACACAATTTTGCATGTGTTTCCCTGTTTCAACAATACCAGTGCCTACTTCAAATACCTACTCAGAAAGAATATATTCTAAAGTTAGTAATATTGTCAGATTGCACCTGCCAAAGCTCAACTAATGTTAGCCAATATGTAACTGAACGTATACAGGCTGAAATATATTTATAGGTATTTTAGAAAGTAAAATAGAAGAAACTTTCCTCCACTATAATAAATAATATATATAGTATGTGATATTCAGGTTCTTATGAGAGGTATATGCAGTACATTAGAAAACATTTTAATGAATAATTACTGAAAAATAATCAACAATAGTATTATGTGCTTCAGTAAACGAAAGCTGGTGATAGTTACATGATTCTTTACTTGCTGCAGAAAGCAGGGTGAACCTGACAATTTAGTAGTAAAGACCCAGAAACATCCAAAGTGACTGTGCAGTGTTTTGCCTGTTTGCACCCTTGCCGCTTGTTGTCATCTGCTGCTATCATAGAAAGGCATGGATGAAACCATGCAGCATTATTAAAACTTGGTTACATATCTACACAGATGGATCTAACTTGCACAACAACTCAGGAGCAGGAATTAAGTGTGCACTGTTCTCATTCTATCAACCAGCAGGATACCACACAACAAATTTTGATGCAGAAGTAACAGCTATTCATATTTCACTCCAACACCTTCTATACAGAATAGATAAATTCAAAAATGCTGTCATCCTTTATGATTCTAAAGCAGCATTATGTGCAATAAGTTCATGTAAAATGAGGTCAATCCAAATTAAAGAATGTCACAAAATGATCCAACAACTTCAAAAACTACAGAAAAGAATTATATTACAGTGGATACCTGCACATTGTGGAATTGCTGGAAATGAATCAGCTGATTTCCTTGCCAAGAAAGGTGCAAATTTAATTCTAAACAAAAGTAAAACCTTACCCTTTACGTCCATTAAAAGATTAATCAAAAGCAGATATAAAAACAAACAAAACCAATCAATATCTAACAAAGCCAAAGATAAAAAATGGAAAATTTTAATTAAAACTCCAGAAATTATTCCAGAAATCCCACGTAAAGCTGCAGTAGCAAATTTTAGATTACTTACAGAACATGATTATTTGGCCAAACACTTACACAGAGTAGGAATTTATACAAGTCCAAATTGTCCTCTGTGCAACAAAGAAGAGGAAATGACTGAAGAACATCTTTTAGCCTGTGAAGCCCTACCTGCCGGACCCACTACACAGAAATATTGGAGAGCAAGAGAGCTAATGGCTTCATTGCCAAAGCCTAGCTTTTGAAAACAACAACAACAACATTTTTATGACTATTTATAAACGTTTACTTACCTATGTTTTAAAAGGATATACTGAAACTGGCCACAGCCGTTGTCCATACATGTTTGGCACCTCTTTAGGAAACTATCCATCACTTGCCATAGTTCACATTTAGAAATGCTGGCAATTTCCTGGCAGATATTTTGTTTTAATCCTTCCAAGATCTGTGAATTTGTCTTGTACACCTTATGCTTTAAATTACCCCAGAGATAGAAATATCAGGAGGCTAGTTGGGGGACCAAATCTCTACTAATAATTCTGTCCTGAAGCATTTTCAACTGTTTTCATTGAAAGATTGGCTGTATGAGCTCATGCAGAGTGTTGTTAAAAAAGGACAAAATCACGCTTCCTGTCTATTTATTCTCTAAAAATAAGGGGGCAGAATTGTATTCATGTATCTATGGGCATTAACTGTTTACTCCTTTTCTGCTTATGCAGAAATTCCAGCATTTCTCAACATGAATTACATCTAATGATGGATAGTTTCTTGAAGAGGTGCCAAACATGTATGCACAACTGTGGTGGTCAGTTTTACCCACAACAGTGGGTAAGTAAAGCCTTTAAAAGTATATCGAGATTCAACTGTATTGGAGTTTTAAAAATCTTGGATGATTTCATCTGCATCTTTCTATGATAGCGGCAGATGGCAACAGCACTGAGAGTGCGGACAGGCAAAACATTGTGCAGCTGGTTTGAATGTTTTGGGATCTCTAGGTAGTATATGCTTATTTAGATGCTCTTAGATGAGCACATAGAAACTTTCATTGAAAGCTATTAGTATTCAGTATCCTGAGGCCTTCAGTTAAGTCTTCAAATATCTTGTGTAATATTTTTTAAATTCCTTCAAGGAAATGAAAGATTGGGAACCTAAAGGTTTTATAATATCATATCTCAAATATTTCTCCACTTTTAGAAACTGACATGGTATAATAGCTTAGCCCAAATTTTAATTTATTGAGATCTCATTAGGAAGCTAAATAATTACATGTGATATTATTATAAATTCTGATTGCATAACAATTATTGAATAAATGGTAACCAAATTTGGGTTGGCTATACTTTGTGTTTCAGCAGATAATGATTACAAAAATAGTAAGTTAAGTTTGCTTGTACAAAACTGATATAAATTCACTGCTTCTTGATATTGCTTTTTAATTCAAATGCTGGAACTGATACTGACTTGCACTTTTTTCCTAGTTCTTATAAACTTAATCAAATTTGATTTGATTAACATTATCCTATCTACATGCAATGAATATACAGTGAATCACTTTTTATTCTCAAAAGCAACTAAGTAGCTTTCTTTATTTTCCAATGCATATGTTATTTCTAAACATTTCTTTTGTACACTAAAACTCTATTCAAATATACTTGATACAACTGAGCTTTAAAGTTTGATGCCTATTTCATACACCCTATGAGGAAATATGACTCTATAGTATGCAGTTCTTAAAACAGAGTCATCTACATATTTGGATGGGTTGTAAATTGCAGGTATTATTTTATGAATCTTTTCTCACAATAAATCAATGAGATTTCATAGTAAACAATTTCTCTATAATATCTCTAGAAATAAGTAACCTCACATTCATATAACTTAAGTTTAAATAATTTTTTCTTGATCCATTTTTTTTATTCAAATACAGTACAAAATATTTATAATCATTAGAAATTATGTTAATTAATTGAAGAGTGTAGATGTGATTAGCAATCATTAAATATACAATTAGTCAGACACTCTTGATGAATGCAATGATGATGGGCAATGATGAAAGATTGTTGTTTAAATATATGAAAGCATAACATATATTTTACAGGCTCTGGTGTATGATAAGGCCCTACGTCTCTGCATTTGGAATATCAATGAGCATCAAGAGGATGAGGAGAATGCCTTAAGAAAAGAAAGTCATAATTTACACAGTGAGAAAGCAGCATCAGAAAGTAAATCAGTTATTGATATGGGCACCATCACCAATCTCATGTCAGAAGATGCTTACAATGTCATGTCATTCTTTTGGATAGGTCATTATATTTGGGCCATTCCATTAAAGGTAAGAAAGCATAAAGTATTTCCTTTTTACTGATTGTAAATATGCATACATTGAGCTTATAGCTTTAAACTACTTTGTTTATAGCCCTCATTCTAGCTTATTAGTCAGTGCACAGCTGAAGTAACCAGGAAGTGTAAAATGATAAATTTGGCTTTTTTAAAAAAATAATGTTGTGATTCTTTCAGATACAGAATCTGTGTGATTTATTAAGTATTTGAAATACAAGCACATTTAAGTGGAATTTGCCTCTCTTTAAAAGGTTGGTTTTCCATATAATTTTTATTTCAATTTGTAGTACATCTATAACCATTAAATCAAAGATTTGCATAACCATCTATCGGCTGAAATAAAACAATAACAAATGAAAAAACTAAAAGACTGTTAAATCCTATCTATTACAAAAAGTGTTTTACTCCGTGGAAGAGTATAAAATATGTTAGGTAGAATATGGTATTTATGTAATTCTCATCATTTTTCTAAATATTAGTTCATTAATTTTATGTACATTTAAATTGACTGTATTTTTAAGGTTATTAAATGCTCTAAACAGTGTATATTTTTATTTGTAAAAACCACTGATGTATCATCTGTACATGATATTATTTTATAATCTGAGGATTTAGGAAGATCATTTACATATAATAAAAATAGGAGTGGTTCAATTACAGATCGTTGTGGCACACCAATCTTTATTAATTCGTATATAGACCTTGTAACTTTTGTCATGCATTGCTCTTGATAATAGATTGCTGTGCATTATTTACGATTTTAACAAATAAGATTCAATAACCTTTAAGAATTTTCCCCTAATGGCGTACTTTTGTAGCTTATTCAGTAATTATCATGAACTACTTATCAAATGCCTTGGATAAATCTAAGAAAATTCCCACAGCTTTGTTATCATTATCAAGCCCTTAAAATATTTCATGATAGAGTTCATCCATTGCAGTGGTATTGGATAAATTGCTTCTAAAGCCATGCTGAGAAGAGTTAAGCAAGTTATATTTATTTAGGAAGCCTATCAGCCTGGAGCTCAATATATTTTAAAATACTTTTGCAAAAACAGAAGTTAGAGTGATTGGCTTATAATTAACTATTTGTGTTTTATACCCCTTTTTAAATATTTGTGTAACTATACTAATTTTTAAACAATTTGGAAAATGTTCACTAATTAATGAGGCATTTATAAGGTGTACTGGAATAGTGATCAATGCATTTTTACAGTGCTTTAAGGTGATATTCCATCCCAACCTGATGATACTTTACTTTTTAATTAATTTATTATTTCTTCGACTTCATTTGCTGTGGTTTCCTCCGGATATATAGAATAAGAAAAATAATAAGAAAATTAATCAATTAATAAGAAACATGTACATAATTTTCTTAAGATAAGTGAAATTTTTGTTTCAAATAGTTATATTTGTGTAGTAATGTAAAGGATAGTTGGAAAGGAGCTAGGAGAACATTTAAAGACATGGGCATCTTTGCTGATATAGTTGGAAAAAGATTGTTATCTCAGAAAATGAAAGTATATATTGACAAACTAAATAAATAACAGAGAGTGTACATTGTGGGTGAGAGTGGGTCTATGGAGACTGAAAGGGATGAAAAGACTTTTCCACTAAAACAGTGCCCATTGTGCAGGAGAAAAGAGGATATAGAGCATATAATGTTTAAGTGTAAAGGGAGAAAATAATGCAAAAATAAGAAATGGCTTAAAATGGATAGAAAGATTGTATTAATTAAAATTTTAATAAATGCTATATGAAGCTGGAGATTTTTTAAAATAAAGTTAAAAAGAAATGAATTCGTGTTTAAAAAGAGAAGTAAACAAAGTTAATTTTAAGAGGAAATTTATGTATGGCTAGTAGAAGTTGTATAATGAATATGGTAAATTAACAACCTGGGCTGAGCATTAACCATATTCCTTGTTTTGTAAAATTGCTTTGAAACCGATTCCAAAGAATTGTGAATAAGATAAGTAATAGTGAAGTTATGTTACTATAGTGTTTAGTTATTCATAATACATATTCCTTGTATTTTTTATTTGCAAGAATCTTAGCATGGATAATTAAATAAATAAATAAAACATTGTTGTACCTAGTGCATTCTATTCGCAATTGTTTAAAGAAATGTAATTTGTTTGATACTTCCATTTGTTTCTACAGAATTAGCACCATAGAATAGAACCTTTTCTGCAAAAAATCTGAAAATTATATTTTCTGGCACATATTCTGTTTCCTACAAACACTCAATTGCTGAAAAGATATACCATCTTTTTATCCTATTAAATTGCATTTATTTCATTCATTAAAACATGATACATGTTACAGCAAATGCAAATGCAGAAGAGAATATAAGATACAAGATGTGTGTGTTTAAGTGCACTCAACTGCAAGTTCATTGGTGACAATTCACAAGGATATATTCATATTATTCATATTCATTTATTATGCCTAAGCGCACATAAATGATTCATAGCATCATCACTTGCTCTATGTGGTGATTTCAATATTGACTTCCTTAAAGACAGTAAAGAGAAGCAAGATCTTATGAACTTGCTAAAAAGTCATAACCTAATGCATGTCATTACTTCCCCTACAAGAATAACTAATCATTCAAAGACAGCTGTAGATCAAATTATAATTAATGAAAACTGTATCTTCAAAGCACAGGTAATAAACACAGGCTTTAGTGACCATGAAGCACAAATAATTCAAATTGAAACTAATAAAATCAGGCTGTTTAGATCAACACTAACAAAAAAGCGAATATTTAATACAGATAATATTTCATATATGAATTATCTTTTAAGTAAAGAAGACTGGCATGATATGTATAATGCGGCTGATACTAATGTGAAATTTAAATTGTTTGTAAATAGTTTTATATTCTACTTTAATACAGCTTTCCCTCACAAAATAACAAGAACATGCAATAAGGAAGCAAATAATAGTTGGATAACTCCAGGTATACAAAGGTCATGTGAACGCAAAAGGCTACTGTATGAGTTAAGCAAAGGTAACACAACGACGGAATTTGATAAATATTTTAGGAACTATAAACGTATATTAAATAAAGTTATAAGACAGGCAAAAATTAATAATAATGACAATCATATTAACAACTCAAAAAATAAGATTAAAGCTATGTGGCAAATAGTAAACCAAATAACTAATAAAATGCAACACACACAAGGTAAAATAGAACTAGAACATAATGATAGAAGGATAACAGATGCAACTGAAATTGCTACATATTTTAACACTTACTTCACAGGAATAATTAATGATCTGGTTCATAATAACAATGGACATCCTCACAATCCGCCAAAGACTAATACTATTAATAATCTAAATTCTATATACCTCCATGAAGTTACACCTGAGGAAATAACTAAAATAATAAATGGATTGAATAATACATATTCTGCAGGTGCTGATGATATACCAGACATAATTGTAAAAAGATGCAGTAAGCACATAATCAGACCACTTGTTCATCTCTGTAATGCATCCATAACTAGCGGGATCTTTCCAGACTTACTGAAACTATCTAAGGTTATACCCCTACATAAAAAAGGGAAAAGAAATGAAGTATCAAATTTCCGTCCAATTTCCATACCCTCCGTATTTTCAAAGATATTAGAAAAAATAATGTATAGGAGGCTTCTCTCATTTATGGAACAACATGATTTAATTACCAACTCACAACATGGTTTTCGACACAAAAAATCAACAGAGACTGCAATATACTCTTTCTTAAATAGCGTTATAACCGCTTTGGATAATAAAGATAAAGCAATTGGTATATTTTTAGATCTAAGTAAAGCTTTTGATACTGTTGATCACAAAATTCTGTTAGCAAAATTATTTGACTTTGGCATACGAGGACCAGCATACAGCTGGTTTGAAACTTACCTTACAAATCGGAAGCAATTAACAGAGATTTTCGACACAAACCCTAATACCAATACTCATTCGGCAGTTAGATCAGACTTACTTGACATCACATATGGAGTGCCGCAAGGCTCAATTCTGGGCCCATTTCTATTCATCTCGTATATAAATGACTTTGTAAATAGCATCAAGGCTCATAACACTGTACTGTTTGCAGATGACACTAACTTACTAATAACAGGAAACAATAACGAAACATTAAATAATACATTAAGTCACACTAGTAAAGACTTGGTATCATGGATAGCTAACAACAACCTGGTTTTAAACACAGATAAGACAGTTTGTCTTAAATTTAGTATTACTGACAGAGGAAACAATGAAAGTATTCCTGAAGTAAAATTAAATAATAAATTAATTTCATACAAAAGTGAAACAAACTTTTTAGGCTTGTGGATACAAAATAACTTAAAATGGAAAACTCATACAAATCATCTACTAACCAAATTAAGCAGGAAAGTATATGCCCTAAGAATATTAAGTCAGAATGTCAGCCTTCGTGTACTTTTAATGTCCTATTATGCACATATACATTCTATAATTAAATATGGAATAATATTTTGGGGAAATTCACCAGAAGCCAAAGATATATTTATTAAACAAAAACAAGCCATTCGAATTATAGGCAACGAAAGAATGCTATGTTCATGTAAGCCACTGTTCAGAAAGCTTTGCATACTTCCTTTGGCATGTGTTTATATTTTGGAGACAACTTTATTTGTAAAAAGAAATAGATTTAACTTTCAAAACAACGGAAGTGTTCATATGCATTACACGAGGCATATTAAGGATATACACGTAACCTCAATCAGAACTACAATGTTTAAGAATGGGGTACTGCATTCCTGTACAATAGTTTATAATTCCCTTCCTAATGACATCAAAAGCATAGATAACTACAACATGTTTAAAACTAGAACAAGGGCTTTCTTACAGGAGCACTGCTTTTACACAGTAAAGGAATATCTGCAATTTAACAAATCCAGATAAACATAAAATATGAATTACTTAGCTTGTTCATTTCTCTCACTCATAATTATATCCAATTTGTGTCACAATATAATTGAATGTAGGTTAGGTATATTTGATGTTTAACTTTGTAATATTAAGTGTAAATTACTGACGTATCCTATATCAAGGTACTATGTACAGATTTGATTCTAAAGGATGAATAAAATTGAATTGAATTGAATTGAATTGAAGTCAAACTTATGTACATGTACAAGAATAATGACAAAGCAATTAATATATACTAAAGCAAAATTTAGAGTAAACATGTATGCAATAAGATACCATATCTACAGTATATAATATATCACAATTTACACAACAAGTACTATTTATTTATGCAGAAATTAAATCCTTTAAGATATTCGTCAAGTGAATAGAAGCAGCCTTCCAGGCAGAATTTCTTTAATTCTTTCCTGAATTTATTCATATTATCAGTATTTTTAAATAGGTAGGAAGCTTATTATACAACTTATGTGCTGCAGCAGTAGGTTTGGTTTTACATATTTGTAATCTGTGTGAGTCGATATTAAAGTTTGTGTTTCCTCTAGCGAAGTGCTTATGTATTTGATTGCTTGTTTTACCTAAACTTTGTCTGCTACATAATTGTAATATGACTTCATAGATGTATAGAGAGTTTAGGGTTAAGATGTTTAGGCTTTTGAAACAAAGAAGAAGAATCTACAATAATCTGATTGTTTCAATCCCAGAATTAGGTAAGGCAAAGACATGAGGCGCACTGTTTATGTTTTAAGCCTTGGCAACCCTGAATGTTGTAGGTGCCTCTGACATTTCCTGAAAAGTCTAACATTGTTGACCATAATCTACTTCAGATATTTTGTCGATAGAGCTTTATTTGTTTTGGTTACATCAACTTGAAAATTGTGCTCAACAAAAATATGCAATTAACTCATGAAAATGTTTGTGCAGTTTATTTGACGTAGATTATCAAAGCAAGAGTGCATCGTTCAACTAACTTCCACAAAGCTTCATCCTTTTGGCACTGTGAAATGCTGGTATAACAAATTTAATTGTGGCTGTCATTCGCTCAATGATGAAGTTCGTGAAAGTCGTCCAAAATCAGTTGTTGTGCCAGAAAACATTGATGCTGTGCAAAACTTAATAATGCAAGATACTCATGTGACATTGTGAAATTGAGGCAACCCTAGGCATTAGTTCCACCAAATATATAGAATATTGCATGATTAGCCGTGGGAAAGGTTTGCTCTCGTTGGATCTCACATAATTTGACGCAATCTCAAAAAGAGCTCGTGTCGATTGGTGTACAAAAATGCTCAAGAAATATAATGGCTGTGCCTCAAAAGATGTACTAAAAGAAGTTATAGGATTGTAACAGGTGATGAATCGTGGATCTATGCATATGAACCGGAACATAAACAGCAGTTGACTTTATGGGTGTTTCAAGATGGAGCAAATACCTACAACAAAACTTGTTTGCATTCAAAGCACTTCAAAGCAAATTGTTGCCTGCTTTTTCAGCAAAACTGTATATTGTATACTGGCAATGGTACTAGCAACAGTACCTTTAATGGAATGTGAAACGGTCAATGATGAATGGTACATATCCATTTGTTTGCTGAAGTCTTCGGTGAAGTAAGGAAAACCAACAAGAACCATAGAATCATTCTTCATCAACACAATGCGAGCACACACATATCTCGTCTAACAAAAGAGTATTTGAAGGCTCAAAAAGTCGAATTGATGGGTCATCTGTCATAGAGTCCTGATTTGGTACCCAATAATTTTGTTTTTTTTTTCCCGAAAATCAAGAATAAATTGCATGGACGATTTTCGTCAGCAGAAGAAGCTGTTGATGCCTTCAAAAACTATTTTTTGGAGGTGTATCAATAAGACTGGAATAAATGCTTTGAAAAATATTTCAAGAAGATGCAAATATATATTGATCATAAAGGAGAATATTTTTAAAAACAATAAAACAGTTTTCAATTAGAAATTACTTTGATTTAATTACTAGGCTCAAAATATAAATAGTGCCCCTCGTATAAAATATGCAAAGACAAGATGAAAGACAAAATACAGTAATGCATAATTTTAAAGTAATAATTTACATATTTCCTTTTTGTAAAAGTTCTTCCATATTATAGAAGCTGTAATCCATTAAGAAGCTGTACAGGATTCTTTAAAACTTAGGAGGGTATTCAAAATCTTTTATATAGTGAGATATTTTATTGACTGATGGAGACCAGCGTACCTGAAACCATTTTCATTGAGTTTAGTTCTGTATGATTTAACAAGGTTTTTGTTCACATACCATGTGAATGTATTTGTGTATTAATTTTGAAGTAATTCTAGCTGTGCATATTTACTAAAAGTTTGTGTAGTTTACTGTACATCATTTATTACTATTCATTCTGTTCTGTTACAACCTAGATTGGAGTACTGATGTACCTCCTGTATAGAAAATTGGAGATATATGCTGTTATAGGAGCAGCCTTCTGTATTCTTACCATGACTCCATTGCAGTTTCTCATTGGAAAGAATATGTCAACTAACTCAAAGAAAATCACAGTAAGTCTTTGAAATAAACTTAATGCTAGAATAGAGCATTTTAGAAAGGAAAGATATCAAGTATAATTATTAAAATTCATCAAATGAGTGGCTACTTTCTTACAGAATTTTTATATAAATTTTCTATTGCCTGTAAATTACCTTACATGTGGCAAAAACACTTACTTGAGAATGTATTAAGCAAGGTGATACTGCAGTGTTTGCTTTTGCTTTTCATATGCCTGCCTAATCCTTCCAGAATAATAATCTTTGTTTTGAAGATAAATTATTTAAATAAAATATCCTGTTTCTCAATAAGAAACAATGGGGATCAATAACTGCAGTAAAACCAAGAAATCAAACCAGTTAAATATTGAGTCAAGTCAAGTCAAGTCAAATTTATTCACCATAAGATTTCCAATTACAGAAATATCGGCTTCGTCAATACAATTTTACATTACAGATTAACAGTAAACACATGATCGGATAAACAATACTTAAGTATTAAATTTTAGATGAGTCGTATTTCTTACACATCTGCTTCACTTTCATACCTATTTTGAGGACATGTTTCGCAAATCTTCGTTTGCATCTACGGCTCTTGTGCGACTGACGCTAGATCCAGCGGTGTGGGTAATTCTGGGGTTGTTGCTGCCATCTGTTGATTTAGCGATGAACTGAAATGTGGGATTCTCTTCTAGCGGGATTTCAAAGTTCATTAGTTGGTTTTTATGTTTTTCTATGTATATCCTCTCCCATATGACGAGTTCACTATGTTTTTGTACGTATTTTAGTAATTCTGTGCTATCTTCAATTTCATGATTTTCAGACCAGAAATGAGCTGCTATTGCGGACTTATCAATATTTTTGTATCTTAAGTGCCTGAAGTGTTCTTTTTTTCTAGTGCCTATGTTTCTTTTTGTCCTCCCTATGTAAATTTTTTCACAGTCTTTACACTTAATTTTGTAAATGCCTGACTTTTCCTCTGGTTTTATCTTATCAGTATTATTACTGTGAAGTAGGTTTTTAATGTTGTAATTGTTTTTTGGTGCCAATGTTATATTGTATTTCTTGAATATTTTTTGGAACTTTTTTGTGGCCCAGGGGTGGTAAGTAAATTTAACAAATCTAGTTTCTTGTTTTATTGGTGTGAGAGCTGTGATCTGTTTTAAGAGATTTTTTGGAACTTTTTTGTGGCCCAGGGGTGGTAAGTAAATTTAACAAATCTAGTTTCTTGTTTTATTGGTGTGAGAGCTGTGATCTGTTTTAAGAGATTAAAACAGATCACAGCTCTCACACCAATAAAACAAGAAACTAGATTTGTTAAATTTACTTACCACCCCTGGGCCACAAAAAAGTTCCAAAAAATATTCAAGAAATACAATATAACATTGGCACCAAAAAACAATTACAACATTAAAAACCTACTTCACAGTAATAATACTGATAAGATAAAACCAGAGGAAAAGTCAGGCATTTACAAAATTAAGTGTAAAGACTGTGAAAAAATTTACATAGGGAGGACAAAAAGAAACATAGGCACTAGAAAAAAAGAACACTTCAGGCACTTAAGATACAAAAATATTGATAAGTCCGCAATAGCAGCTCATTTCTGGTCTGAAAATCATGAAATTGAAGATAGCACAGAATTACTAAAATACGTACAAAAACATAGTGAACTCGTCATATGGGAGAGGATATACATAGAAAAACATAAAAACCAACTGATGAACTTTGAAATCCCGCTAGAAGAGAATCCCACATTTCAGTTCATCGCTAAATCAACAGATGGCAGCAACAACCCCAGAATTACCCACACCGCTGGATCTAGCGTCAGTCGCACAAGAGCCGTAGATGCAAACGAAGATTTGCGAAACATGTCCTCAAAATAGGTACGAAAGTGAAGCAGATGTGTAAGAAATACGACTCATCTAAAATTTAATAATTTTTCGCTTCACTGTGGTGTTCCAATACAGTTAAATCTCGAAATACTTAAGTATGTTTCCTTATAGAACATTTTTTACTTTCTATTTTATTTTAGAAACTTAAACTAATTTGTTCAATATTTAAAGAAACAATATCAACATTTTGCAGTTACTAAAAAGATTAAAGATTGCAATATATATAATACATATGTCTAACAAAATTGATTCACTGTTCATCAAGGTATTCATTTACTGAATAAAAACATCTTAAAATGCATGTTTATTTTAAATAATAACCTTGTAAATCCTTTCATGGAAGTGTTGAAAACAGTGTTGTTGTATAAATTAAGTTAATTGGGAGTCGATTAATAACACAAAACAACACTCACTTAACAAAGTGAGTGTTGTTTTGTGTTATTAATCGACTCCCAATTAACTTAATAACCTTGTAACTCTTTTCAAACTTGTAAATCCAAAAAATAATCTATGGATCACTAATTTTTTGGACACTTAGGAAGGGAGATGTATTACTGTCCGTATTTTGCTCATGATAAAGTTTGTTTCAAAATGATTTAAATCCTTCTTTAAAGAATCCTGAATTTGCCTTTGACTACATTCAGTTATGTCTATTCTATTAGTGCTTTGAGGTGCAATTTTAGTTTTAATAGATATAAGGTATAAAACTCTTAAATACTCACCATTGATTAAAATGAGCAACACTGTATCAAATGAATGCTGCCAATATTAAAATAAGTGATTTACTGATCATAAACAAAATGCTTCTTTTAAGTAAAAATGTACATGAAGTGTATTCATTCTACATCAACAGGATGCTAGCGATGAGCGACTCAGACAAATAAATGAGGTACTTCAAGGAATTCGCTTACTCAAGCTCTATGGATGGGAATGTGTTTATGGAGATCGTGTCCGGAAAACACGCTCAGTAGAACTTAAACTCCTAGATAAAGATTCCTTATACTGGGCTTTAATGAGTAAGGCGCTTTTGTTGTTAGTGAGTAGAATTATTATAATTCAAAATAGTTTTTGCTTGTAACCTCTAAGAAAACATCTTAATCCTGAATAGATTACACTCAAGTTGACTCATTAAGTTCAAGCACAGTGTACCTGAGAAATACTGACTATACTTTTACCACAAAATTCTTTTTTATGTATTATTCATTATTATTTAATATTTTATTTATTGTGTAGTTTTCATTGTTTTATTTTATTGCATGCACCAAATGATATATTACAGAAGTTTAATTAATTTTACATTCATAAAACTATAAAGAAATATAGCTTTATATTACACAATATTTGGTTAAACAATAAGTATCATGTATTACAAATCTTTGTTGTATAACATACAATTAAATGCAGATTTCTATTTCATAGAGTCACTATCATCACCTTTATAACTGAACACAGTACCTAATCGACATACAAGATTAAAAAGGAGGTAAAGGAAATTAGATTTAAAATAGTCATGCACAAACATGCCACATAATTCAAGAAAATGTGACAACCATTTGTTTATGGAGATAACAATGCATTAAGACAATACAACGATACATTTCATTCCCTTTTAAGCATAGGACATTTTAATGATCATCCATAAAGTTCTGTACCAAGTAATAGGCCTTGCTGCATAGAAAGTTTTTAAGAACAGGCTTATATTATCCATTTTCCCTGAAAGTAGTAATTATGAGTATTTTAGAAGTATTCAAAGTATTATTCTGACACATTCATAATATACTCCTTTCAGGAAACAATTCAATCTAGCACTGGGTTTGTGTAAGTTCATTCTTTCTCTAGCATTTATGAAATGCATATTCACATTTTGTGAAAATTATTCTTGATTTTTGATATGGAAATACATAAGCATGAAGATATATTCACAAGGAAGTGTTAGCCATTGAATTCAGATTCAGATTTTATTCACCATTTGCAAAAAATTTTTACAAGGCTTCGTCAGAAATACAGACCCTTGTATGAAGTTGTAATGTATATCCCACATATGTAACTAATGGCTGTATAAAAGCTAAGTTCAGATTTCTTGCACCAATATCTGGAGTAACACTTTTTAGTTTCTATGCAGTAGCTCTTAGAAAGCGCTTATTGCCTCTAGAAGAATTGGGAAAAAATCCCTCAGATTTCTACTTGCTGATAAATCTTTATCACCTTTAATTTCATCCAAATATATTTCCAGGGCTTTCTTAAGTTATTTGGATTGAATTCTTTATGTATCTGTGACAGTGTTTGTACAAAACTGTGCCTGACAGTAACAAAGTTTGAAATCAATCAGGTACATGAACATCTCCATTGCATTGTTGAAGCAAAAATAAGAGAGAGATGATTACCAAAGTGAACCAGGAAGTGCTTTAGGGCCATTTCATATTTACATTTTATAGATGAATTTGAAGAAAAGAACAAGAAAGGAATGCCTCCTTTGGATACAGTATGCCAACAGAGAGTTAATGATGTAGAAAATATTGAAATACAATTAGAAATATTAATATTACAATATAAATAGGAATATTATGAAAGAATTAAAATGGAGAAACTTAATACAATAAAATCATAAATATAAGATCTGTGTTACAAGCTGTTCCTATTTGTTTGCTTCTTTCAAGTTTATATGATCTTATTTTTTTTATTTCACAGCTTTTCTAACTCATGCTTCATCAGTACTGGTGACATTAGTTACATTTGGTGCATACTGGTTAGTGGAATCAGCACCTTTGTCTGCAGGGAAAGTTTTTTCAGGTCTTGCTCTCTTCAATCAACTGACAGTGCCTCTGTTCATTTTTCCTATAACAGTGCCTATTATCATTAATGCCGTTGTAAGTACCATGTTTGTTAAAGTATATGCTAATGAAGCTATAATTATAAATAGGAATACTTACAATCTTTGTATATGTGCAGGTCAGTACAAGAAGGCTTGAAATATTTTTAAATCTTCCAGAAATCAGGTGTGAAATTCCAGCTAAAACTGAAAGCACAAACATTGTGCAACATGACAATGCTGCAAAACAGATCATCACTTTATATGAGGTAAGCTAATACAGAGTTTTAATTAAAAATACTCATTGCTCATGTCATTTTGTTGCTATGTTTCAGCTCTCTGCTCTAAGCTGTTAACTGATATAAGACAGTCTTGTCATCTTTTCCCTAAATAGACATTTTATTGTAAAAAAGCTTTGCGGTTGACATAAATAAGCTCAATGCAGTAACATTTTGTTCTTATCCTATCATAGTAGTTTTATTATATGTGACTCAATTTTCCATACTCTCAATCTCCAAACTTTTCTATCCTCCATAGGTTCTCAGTAATACTTGTGAGTTGTGTAATTTCTTAAGTTTATTTTTAGTTTTCCCAGTATAAGAGGATTTGAATTTTTCACTTATCAGATTTGACTTCAAACATAGATAAGAGTTTGGCATACACATATTAAAACTGTCTAATAAATGCCAAATGCACAAAAAATCAATTTTTGTTTCACAGTTTTTAATTTTCCAGGCACTCTAAACATTTCATTGCAATTTAAATAGTCTTACTTAGCAATCATTATCATTTAATTATAAAATTTCTAATTAATTTAAGTAAATTAAAAAAATATTTTGTTTATCAAATAATTCCAGCTTTTATACTGTTTTTGGAACTGCATAAATAAACCTAATTATTTGCTGTTGTGACAACTAATATATGAAAAATAAATAGGTAACCATCATACTAATAATCAATATTACCATCACAAATTGTGCAGACATGAAATCACTTCAGTTTATACAAATGTTACTCACTAATTTCTTATGTTTAGAGTACTTAAAGTTGTGGTATTGATCATCACTTAAGTTGCATGATTCATAATCACAAGTTTCCTCTGGTGTCTCAAAGAAATGACAGGGAACATGTTTTGTCAAAGTATAAAATTTAAAGAAGCATAGAGACAGTGAAGCACAACTTAGCACAAAAGTAAATCGATAAGATATTGACACACTGCTTCACTCACACTGTTTTTTCACAGGACATGTTTCAAGAGCTTTTGTTCTTATCATCAGCTGGTACTCAACTAGTGAAAATTGTAGTGGTTTCCTCTTTCTCCATATCATCAATAGATGGCATGATGTACAAGTCAAAGATGTCCGGTGGTGGAGTTTCAAATTTCATGACTCTATAACGATTTTTGTTAATGAAGATTTTTTTCCCATACGGAAAGGTTTATGAGGTGATTAACGTATTTTATTAAAGATGTTTCCAAGTTGATGTCATGTCTAGATGTCATGAAAAGCCACTGCTGATTTTTCTGTTTCACCATTTTTTAAGCTTCTTATATGGTCTTAAGTTCTGATGTCAATATTTCTTTCTCTTTTCCTATATAAATTTTAGGGCAAGTTTCACATTTGATCTCATTGATTCCTGGTTTTTATTTGGTAGTAATTGAATTTTTGGGGGGCCTTTTATCAAAATTCTGATATTAAATCTATTGAGGTGCAAGAATTATGTTGTGTTTTGAGAAGATTTTTTTTGGAATTTATAATAGGCTGATGGATGGAAGGCAAATTTTAAATTTTTTTTTTTCTCTTTTGCTCCTGTGGGTTCTAGGGTGGAGGTTATTTTCTTAGCTTTGTTGAGTCTGTTAACTGTTTTGTCCACTAAATATGGGTTGAAACCATTGGATATAGCTACTTTTTTATGTGTAGGTATTCTTCTTGATAATCTTCTTTGTTTAGTGGAAAGTTGATCATCTGAAAGATTTAACTGCTGAAAATGGCATGTTGGTGTTATTTTGGGTTGAAACTGTTGTTCTTAATATAATTATCTGTGTGTGTCGGTTTCCTGTAAATACCAAAAGTGAGTTTATTGTTAATATTTTTTTATTTTGATGTCCAAAATGGGGAGCAACCATCCTCTTCTGTTTCCAATGTAAATTTTATAGCTGGATTTTGTATATTCAAAAGTCTAAGACCATCTTGTATGAGTTTTTTTTAGGTACTATTGCAAAAATGTCGTCAACATAACGATACCACATTTTTAAATAACTTGGAAAAGTTTTTGTGATATGTGTTTCAAAAGCACTCATAAATAAATCTGCTAAGAAGGGAGACAATGGATTGCCCATAGCTAGAAAGTAGTTATGTCCAACGGTTTCAACCCAAATTTAGTGGACAAAACAGTTAACAGACTCAACAAAGCTAAGAAAATAAAGGAAGCTACCACCCTAGAACCTACAAGAGCAAAAGAGAAAAAACAAAATTAAAACATTTACCTTCCATCCACCAGGCTATAATAAATTCCAAAAAATCTTCTCAAAACACAACATAATTCTTGCACCTCAAAATAGATTTAATATCAGAATTTTGTTAAAAGGCCCCCCAAAAAATCAATTACTACCAAGAAAAACCAGGAATCTATGAGATCAAATGTGAAACTTGCCCTAAAATTTATATAGGAAAAGAGAAAGAAATATTGACATCAGAACTAAAGAACATATAAGAAACATTAAAAATGGTGAAACAGAAAAATCAGCAGTAGCTTTTCATTTTTTGAATACTAGACATGACATCAACTTGGAAACATCCTTAATAAAATATGTTAATCACCCCATAGACCATTCCATATGGGAAAAAATCTTCATTAACAAAAATCGTTATAGAGTCATGAATTTTGAAGCTCCACTACCGGATATCTTTGACAAGTACATCATGCCATCTATCGACGATACAGAGATAGAGGAAACCACTACAATTTTCAGTAGTCGAGTACCAGGTGATGATAAGAGCAAAAGCTCTTGAAACATGTCCTGAGAAAAAACAGTGTTAGTGAAGCAGTGTGTCAATATCTTCTCGATTCACTTTTGTGCTAACCTGCTTTGTACTGGTTCATGATCAATTCAACAAGTTCTCTGTCAAGTTAATTTCTTATTTGATGTCTTTGATGCCTTACTCTTCCTGAACCTTTCATCCTGCTGAATGTGAAAGGCAGAGCAAGCTTCAATGTCAGATCCTCTGTTAGTAATTACTTTCAGGTGAGGATCTATGTAGATATATAATCTGAAGTGTATTTAATACACTTCATTAATCCTAGCACATATATAAGGATGGGGACATTGTGCCTCTAAGAGATACATGGCAGATACAAATGTGAGTTTGGGTAGCACTCTTACATTACAGATAGCTTTAATGGTAGCTGATGCTCTTTATTTAATGTGGATCCTATAAGATCCTTCCCTGACTATTTTGTGTTCTGTCCTCTCTATGTTTATATGTCCTAATTCGCAAATCAATATATACAACAAATATCATAACCAATTCTTCCTAACAGCCAACATACAATAGAAGAGATCAGTAGTACTGTACCAGTCTCAAAAATAAGAAAGTATGTGAATTAGATAACACAGGCATTGGCAAATTTGTACCCAGTGAGAGGAGTATGATGTCTCAACATGCAACCCGCAATGCACATGATATAATGTTGAACAGGGATAGGCATTGACATTCATTCAGAGTCAGTGCTGGACTCACTCGCTAAAGAGTACATTAAGGAATAGTACACATACTTGAATCCAGCTATTTTGGTCTACAATACCTGATAGGCCTAGATATTTGAGCAATATATTTCAATTCGCTTCTATTTGCAATGTGCCATGAAACTCTAGTGATATATCACAAGTAGCCACTCTCAGTGTAGCACGTAAATTATCATCTGTTAATTGCGATCATTGCTTCAATTTTACAAGTTTCATTTTGGAAAAAAAATTGTTTGCATACATATGTGGATCCAAAAATACCTTTTACAGTGACAACAAACATCTAAGAGATGGATATGTATCTGCTTTCAGATGTTTAAATATATCCAAGTCAGTCAAATGCTTACACTGCAATTGAATATACGTATAAAATTGTAACTCAGCGACTTCCTGCTGTAATTTTGGTTTAACCTTATGTAAATCTATTGCAAGAGGATTAGCAAACAGAGCAAAATCATTTTCCAAGGATTTAAAATCACTGAATCGCCTTATTTCAAATTTCCTCTTTACTTTATCTAACAGACCATTGTATTTATTCAGTTTTGTTACAGAAATATTGGGAAGAGATTTTAGACATGGAAAATGATGAAACTCTTTCCTCATGAGATTTGATTTCCATACATCTATCATGTTTATGAATGATCTATGTCATACATATGAACTATGTAATACTGTAGAACTTTTCCTGAAGACGATGATTAAGATTATTAAAATTTTGAGAAATATCAGCGAGGAAGGCTAAATCACTTATCCAATCTTCATCTCCTGATTCATGGATATCTATATCCTAAACAAAGAAATGAAATGGAAATTTTAAGACATTCAGTACAACATAAACATATATTGCAATTAAGCACTAATATCAACATACTTATCCCGTCAGGAATTCACATATCACTTCACGCATTTGGAAAACTGGGTTGAGCGTGTCTCCTCTGCTTAACCATCTGACTTCAGTGTAGTATGAAAGGTCTTCATAAGAAAGTCCTAAATCTTCCAGTACTTTACGAAATTTTTGGTGTTTCAAGGAATTGGATTTTATTTTATTTATAGTCTGTATAACTACGTCCATTACATGTTTCATATTTAGTATTTTTGCACAAAATGCTTCCTGATGTATTATACAATGAAAACATGTTGTGTTATTACATAAATATAACTATTTGCAACAAAAGCTTCACGTATCTTAAGAAAATGATGTAAATTTTTCTTATTAATTGATGAGAAATTAATAAGAGAAATTTACATCATTTTCTTAAGTAAAGTTTTTGTTGCAAATAGTTATATTTGTGTAATATTTGCTTCAGTATAGCTAGCTTCATTTTTTACATAATGTTATGTTAATGTTTATTCCCATTTCATTTAAATAATGTTTTACTCTACCAATTAGACCTTTGTTTTCACCAGTCATACTTCGAGCTCCAACTGTTACTATGGATACAAGGTTCTTTAGATTCAGTTTGCATTCTTCTACACATTTCTTAAATGCTTGAAATAATTCTGCCCCTGTTTTATGTTCCCTAAGTGGAATGACTTCAAGCATATATTCTTGTATCGAGAGGTTGGTAGTAACTCCACAAATGAAAATTACTAATAGTGCTGTGTCAGCATTGACAGCACTTTCATCCAATGCGACAGAAAAGGCTATAAATTCATGGACCTTGGTTAGTAATCTTTTTTGGTTATCTGCTATTTTATGTATCCTTCTCAGTATAGTTCATGGTGATAATGAAATATTACTAAATATAATAGTATTTTTCAGGGCAAATTATATTGGCAACTTTACTCACACATTTTTTAATGAAATCTCTATCACTAAAACTCCTTGTGACTGAGTAATCTCCAAAGCAATAGCATAACTGGCATGAAGTTTTCTATCAGTTATAATATTTGAATTAATATTAGTTTTTTGTAATTTACAACCTCCAACGTTAAGTCATATCGGACGATGAATGGAATGGGTGAAATGATACTCAAATGAGCCTAGGGTCCATAGAGCTTAGAGTTACCTGACATTCGTCTTTCAGGATAAGGGAAAACCCTAGAAAAACCTTATTTAGGTAACTCATCCTGACCGAGATTTGAACTCGGGACCTCTTGAACGTGAGGCAGACATGCTACCACCATGCTAACGAAGGCAGGCTAATATTAGGTGTAGTATCTGAATATTGCTCTTTGAGCTGTTGCAATTGGTTACTCCAATCTAGACTGAAGAAAATAAAAGGAATAAAGGACATTACGTCAATATTATGCTACTTTAAATTGTGGTGTAAATGTATGAATACATGCTGACCTGTAACTGTGTGGTGATATTCATGACATGTATAATAATGTCACTTGATATTTCATTGATGAGTACCTTTTTGAACTTTAGAGCACAACAAACATCTTACATTGTCTTCTAGTGCGTAACAAAAATACTTCTCCTCCCAAGATTCTTGAAACACACGTTACCCTACAGCCACCCTTGACTTTGACAGAGATATGTTTAGATGTACAGGTAAATACGATAGGACAGTCTGCCCGTGATCAGTATGTATGCACTGCCAGTGAAGGCTGCAAGGGGAGGGGGAGACAGTAAGTGCTGCCCCTGATACGTCATAGTTGCGAGGACTCAGTGAGTACATGTTTGCCGATGCCTGAGATAATATTTTTATTGAACACATCAGATCATCACCCAAAATAATTCTCCCATCCTCATATATTTACCTACATACAATCAAGAAATCTTTGTAAAAATATGGTGTAAGTTTTGGTAATTACATTTTACATTGAAAAGAAAACTATTTGTAGTTGCTTTTAATACTTTGTCACTTACATTTTATATTTTTGAGGGACTAGTTTTGGAAGCCATCACCTCCATTATCAGCCTCCTTCCAACTGTCTGTTGTGGTCTGCTCTCCTCTCTCTGGTAGTGGTGGAACTATGAACTTCTTTGTCAAAATGTCTACTGGTGGCATTTCAAAGTTCATTATTTGGTCCTTATTTTTCCATATGAATATGCTCTCCCTTGTTGTCAGTTTATTTTGGTTTATCACTCCCTTCAGTAATTTTGGATTTGGATGAATGTCATGGTTTTCGTTCAAAAATGAAATGCTATTGCTGACTTATCTCCTTGTTTCATTTTGATGTTTCTAAAGTGCTCTTTGACTCTGGTTTTTAGGTTTCTTTTAGTTTGAACTATGTAGCATTTTTCACAA
Source organism: Mantis religiosa (assembly GCA_030765055.1). Taxonomy (NCBI): domain Eukaryota; kingdom Metazoa; phylum Arthropoda; class Insecta; order Mantodea; family Mantidae; genus Mantis; species Mantis religiosa. Next base: position 206,906,197 of record CM060947.1, on the reverse strand, counting down.
TTCTTACAACTTATTTAGTATATTCCGGATCTGTTAATCAGTGGGATTTCTTCTATTTTAAAACTGAGTATCTATTAGTAGGTGCCAAGTTGTTGTTTTGTTCCTTAAAGATCTTTTTGAATTTAATAAATGTTTCTGGGTGGTGTGTGAATGCACTAAATATGCTGTTTTCTTTCTCTTATGTAAATGTGGTTGCTTCCTTAATGGTTTTGTTTAGCTTAGCCTTTTTAATTTTCTTAAACACCAGATGTTTGTTGAATCCATTTTGTTCTACTATGTGAAGTATGGCATTTTGTTCCTTGTAGCATTCTGCTTTATCCATGCTTCATCCATTCTGCTTTATCTTATCTAGTTCCTCAAAAATATAAAATATAGGTAACAAAATATTAAAAAGATAAACTACAAATAATGTTTTTCAATTAATTTTGACGTCACTGTTTTTAAATTCCTCCAATAATGCATAATACATTTTACATGTTGAAAATTGGACACCCATTTAAACACTCATTCACTGATCGGTTGGCAAAGTTAAACATCACCAATTTGGTACAAATGATAAAGCTCTATCTACATTTGTAGTCACTGCAAATTAACATCTAGTTAAAATTTAAAATTTGTCTTGATTATGTATGCACTGTTTAATCAGTTTACCTGTGGATGATTTATGTTCAAAAGATAAAAACTCATGACAAAATTATCTGGAATTCAAATTGAAATGCTATATTGATGATCGAAACTATACAGGTAAAAAAGCAATAAAAATTAACTTTAAATGAAATATAAATTAATAAAAGTCAGACCCAAGAAAAGGTACATATCAATATGCTTATAAATAAACTCCTAGAACATTCTTTTAAAAGAAGAAAACCAAAATCCATGTTTCGCTGTTTTAATATGATGTTTTCCTATTGAGGAATTGGGTAAAGAAATATCCCTCTTTGAAAGAATAAGGTGCGAATCTGAGTTATAGCTATACTGCTTCAGTGTAATATTCAAATGGTCAATCTGTTTTTATTTTTTTCACTATAATCTTTTGTGGAAATAGTGCACTGTATCATGTGTTAGAAATCATGTCGGAAACTAAATGAAAAAGAGCTGTATTAACTCTAAAACAAAAATTAGGGAAAAAATATTGATAAAAACATGTGGTCCATTTATAAGTGATAAGTGTGAACTAGGATTTATGACCAGGATATTGATTCCTTGAATAAGGAAGGTTGAGAAGAAGATGAAGAAATTAAAAGTGAGGTAGTAGGAACAAAAGATTGTGAATCATTTCTTACAGTAAGACTTTGTAGTAATATGTTAAAACATAGTTGGATTAGCCTATATACAGCTAGTGTAAAGAAATGATTAATTTCCATCAATTAACTAAAATCATCAGCTTTATTATTTTTTTTTCCGCATTATTTGGGCACCTATTACAGATGAAGGTTCTGGATAATTGAGAGTGTACTGCACATGCAGTTTGTTAGTTACTTTTAAATTTTTAGGCTGTTTTGTTTTTCATCTTACTTTGCATAGACATAAACATAAACATTCATGTCCAAGTTATAACTTGAGCCCACAAATATCAAGACATTGATATAGTAAGTTTGTCACTTAGAATCAGTTGTATATACAAAAATACGTTTTTGAGTTATTGTATATAAGGAACATTAAAATACCTTTTTAAAAAGAGCATTTTTTTACAGAACCCTGCTATGACAAAAAATAAGGATAAGAGGGTGGAGAGTGAGTCAGTACCAAAGAAACGTGTAGAGCGGGCAGATAGTGTTTTTGGTCTGGGAGATATTTTAGAACATGATACAGAAGATGATAAAGACCAAGGAAGTGATGTAGAAGATTATATAGAGGAAGAAGAGTCTACTCCATTAGATACTAGATTTGACATCACTGTGAGAGTTAAAGGTGGAAAGTTTTCCTGGAATGGGGATAAGCCTGTGCTTCAACTCTCTGATGTCAGCATTCCTGCTGGTAAGTTTGGTGTTGTTTCAAGCCCTGCATGGAAAAAAAATTAGAAATATTTAAATAGGAGGGAAAAACAAAAAGCCCTCATTATCATTAGGATCTCTTACTAGAGGAAGACTTAGATTATACTTTTATTGTCCCTCAAGTACCCCAGTAGTACAACTTAGAGATGACTAAATGCTCTTAGGAATTCATTCAACATTTATTACCCTCTAGTATGCAAGCTGTTTTTCATCATCTGTTGTAGTCAGTTCAGTGAAAGAGTTACTTGTTATTTTGCTAATTTTTAAGTGAGGTATCATCTATCCAAAGAACTGCTTGGATGCATAATAGAAAGTGTGTTCATAAAGTAAGCTTGCCACTTGTCTCACAGTTAGCAAACCATATTGTCGCGAACCCGTTATCTTTGATAGTGCGACTTGTGTACACTGGCAAATAAAAATAGCGGAGATAAAAGACATACCGACTCAGATAAGTGAGGTAAATGGAAATTTCTAGTGACTTCTTGATTGATAGAGATTATTCGGTTTCTGGTTTGTTTTAGAACAGTCTAGAAATTATCAATGAAGGTATATATAAGAGACTGTGACACGCCAGAGTGGAGTCGTGAACAGTAGTAAACACAGTAAGTCGTAAACAGTAGTGAACAGATGTTGTAACAAGAGCCGATGTTGTAAACAGGTGTAATCAAAAGCTGTTGTTGTGGTCATCGACCTTGGTAGATTGTGTTGTGTATGTGACGTAATGTTGTTACGTGATAATTGAACAGTGTATTTCTACGGAAATAAAGAACATTTGGAATATCTGCAACTCGGACTTTTAATTCTACGAACCCAGAAAGTCACAATTGGTGTCAGGAAGTGGAACAACAACCGAGAAGATGGAAGAAATGAAGGCCGAATTAAAAACGAAGACGGAAGCTGCAAATAGCAACTTGGACGCGACGATGACCGTGAAGATGACCGACACCGGGAAGAGCAGCCGGAAGAACAAGTAAGGCCCGGCGTGGCGAGGAGCACGTCGGCGCGGTCTACATCATCTCCTCGAGTGACACTGCGCGCCGTCAGCCGATGGGTGGATGACAGCCTCATCGCGGACGGCTGGGTGAAAGGGAAGCCGTGCCGCGTGCTCATAGACATCGCAGCAGCCGTGACCATCATCAGACCTGACGTGGCCAAGGGTTTGCCGTCGAGAAAACCGAGCCGACCATACCACCTAGTGACGGCATCGGGTGACACCTTGCCTGTGGAGAAGGAGGCCCTACTGAAGTTGACCTTGGGACGGAGTACCGTGCGTCTATGGGTGTTCGTCGCGAAGGTGGCTGAGGAGGTGATACTGGGACTGGATGCCCTCAGGAGCCACGAGGCGACGGTCGACGACGGCAGGGAAGTCCTGCGGCTTAAAGGAGAAGAGGTCATACTCCGGCAACCCGAAGAGCGCCTTGGAATCTGCAGGGTCATCTTGAAGGAAGACGTGGTTGTCCGTGCGAGAAAGGAGGTGGTGACGGCGCGACTGGAAGGAAAGTGAACGAAGAACATGATGCTGGACCAGAAGACGCCTATGACTATGACGGACTATGTGTAGCCAGAAAATTGTTGCCGTGCCGAGAGGAGGTGCCAGTGAGGCTGCTCAACCTGACAGACACCGATCACTACGTCCAGGCCGGAACGGAGATGGGGACGTGTGAGCCCGTGGTCATCGTGACAGCAATCGACAAGACACAGGAGCCGATGCCAACGCAACACCTGGGGCCCCGGCTGGAAGGCTTACTGAGAGGGAGGCCGACCACCTGACCGCAGAACTGCTGAAGAAGACGCTTTGCAGTGCTCTAATTTTGGGATTCCCACAACCAGGTGGCGCCTTCATTTTGGACACCGACGCCAGCGATCATTGCATTGGAGTCGTCCTATTGCAAGTTCAGGACGACCACGAGTGGGCGATAGCCTACTATAGCAAGACGCTATCCAAGGCAGAAAAGAACTACTGCATCACCCGGCGAGAGCTACTGGCGGTAGTGAAACCTTGGAGCACTTCCACAAATACCTGTACGGTCAGTCATTCCACCTGAGGACTGACCACTCCACCCTAACCTGGCTACTGAGCTTTAGAAACCTGGAAGGCCAGACAGCACGTTGGGTCCAGCAGCTGCAAGAGTACGACTTCACCTCTGAACATCGTAGAGGGAAGAGCCACGGCAACGCAGACGCCATGTCCCGTAGACCCTGCCCAGAAGAGTGCGGCCAGTGCACAAGAGTGGAAGAGAGGGAGCGTACCGCAGCTGTTAGAGTGGTCACGGCAGCGCCTGCGGATGGCTGGGATAGCACACGCCTGAGGAGGGAGCAGCTGCCGGATGCAGACTTGGGGCCACTCTTGAGAAAAGTGGAGGCAGGGATAAGACCAATCTGGGAAGACATCACATCAAGGAGTGCCACATACAAGTCCTACTGGGCCCAATGGGACTCACTGATGACAAGAGAGGGCGTGCTGTTCCGGATATGGGAATTGCCTAATGGGAAGACGCAGAGAGAGCAGTTGGTACTTCCCCGAAGTAAGGTCCCGGAGGTCTTGGAGGAAATGAACGCCGGTGCTTCAGGAGGACACCTGGAGCAAACCGAACAATCGACAAACTCCGACAACGCTACTACTGGCTGAGGCTCCGAGAAGACGCTGAGAGATGGTGCCGTCAAAGTCACGTGTGCGCGGCGAGTCGCGGGCCCCAGACTAGGAGCCGGGGTCGCATGCAGCAGAGCAACGTCGGAGCGCCATTCGAACGGATCGTCATTGACATAGCTGGACCATTCACAGTGTCCGACCGAGGCAACAAATACCTGATGGTGGTCGTGGACTACTTCACCAAGTGACCTGGTCTCGTTGTATCGCCCTGCTCGGACCAAGGGACGCTGCCCGAAGCTTCAGAGCCGTAGCAAGGACCGTACCGGATGGTGAAGAGGATTAACGATGTGGTCTACCGCATCCAGAAGGTGCCCCGAGGGAAGATGTTGGTGGTACACCTGGATCGTCTGGCCCGCTACGATGGTGCTGTTCGGGACGACCAACCTTGTGGAGGGAGCAGTGTCGCGAACCCGTTATCTACGATAGCGCGGCTTGTGTACACAAAGAGCTGGCAAATAAAGAGAGTGGAGATAAAAGACTTACCGACACAGATAAGTGAGGTAAATGGAAATTTCTAGTGAGCTCTTGATTGTTAGAGATTATTTGGTTTTTGGTTTGTTTTAGAACAGTCTATAAATTATCAATGGAGGTATATATAAGAGATTGTGACATGCCAGAGTGGAGTCGTGAACAGTAGTGAACAGATTTAATGAGAGCCGATGTTGTAAACAGGTGTAATCAGAAGCTGTTGTAATGGTCATCGACCTTGATAGATTGTGTTGTGTATGTGACGTAATGTTGTTACGTGAGAATTGAACAGTGTATTTCTACAGAAATAAAGAACATTTGGAATATCTGCAACTCGGACTTTTAATTCTACGAACCCACAAAGTCACAATATGTTACACAGAGCGATTGCATATATATATTATGAGAGGAATTACATGTCATGACACATACAAAAGCAGAACTTCCCAAGGTTTCACAATAGCAGTGATTTAATATGTAGGCTCATATTCCAACTGCCTCAGGATGTGAAGTGTGATTGGGGTTAACATTTTTTAATGCACAGAGCATAGCTCTGATTGAAATTCATATTCTGCTGTAACAGATCTAGCATCATGAGCAAGCAGATGGTGCATTGCTGGTACAGAGACTTGCTACAGTTTGCCAAAATGTTCATAATGAGGAGCACAGCAGAGACTATCCATCAACTGTAGAGCTTGTGTATTTTTTTAATACTTTTTAATTTTACATCCTCCAATGTAAAACATCAAACGATGAATGAAATGGGTGAAATGATGCTCAAATGAGCCCAGGGTCCATAGACCTTAGAGTTACCTTACATTCATCTTTCAGGATAGGGGAGAACCCTGGGAAAAACCTTATCCAGGTAACTCACCCTGACCAAGATTCAAACTTGGGACCTCTTGAACATGAGGCAGACATGCTACCAATTGCACTACCAAGATGAGCAGAGCTTGTGCAGGAATGCATTATGGAGAACTCTCACTTCACAATCACACAACTGAGCAGTCAATTACCACAGATGTGCCACTCCTTATTGCATGAAATTGTCATGGAGCACCTGTTCCGGAAATTGTGTGCCAAGTGGATGCCAAAGCAACTGCGTTAGAACACAAAGCAAAAGTACATGGGGGCAGTTTTGACATTTCCATAGTGGTACCATGATGCGAGCAGCAAGTTTCTTGACAAGTTTCTCAACTAGATCTTCTGAAACATGGGTTGTATACAATATCTCAGAAAGCAAGCAGCAGTCAATGCATTGCCCTGCTTCCAAGACAAAATTCAAGCAGATGTGTTGGCATGGGAAGTGCTGTGTACAGTGTTCTGGCACAGACAAGAAATTCTCCTCATAAAATTCTTGACCAGATGTGACATGATGAATGCTGTGCATTTCAGTGAAATACTTAAGAATTTGTGATAGGCCATTTAGAAAAAGCAGCATGGGAAGCGTAGTGAGAGTGTTGTCTTACTGGACAGTAGTGCTTTGCCATACTGTTTGACAGACATCAGAGCCTCTACAAATGTTCAGCTGGGAAATGTTTGATAATCCACTCTACAGCCCTGACCTTGATTCTTGTGATTACCATCTTTTCTGGAACCTCAAGAAATTCTGTGTTTTCAGATTGACAAAAAAGCAAAGGTGTTGTCACACAGTTCATATTCATATTTATTGCAACTTAATACAGTGTTTGAACGCAATTAAGCCATGTCATTTCAAATCCCGCCAGAAGAGAATCCCACATTTAAGTTCATCACTAAATCAACAGATGGCAGCAGCAACCCCAGAATTACCCACACCACTGGATCAAGCTTTAGTCGCATATGAGCCGAAGATGCAAACGATGATTTGCGAAACATGTCCTCAAAATAGGTACGAAAGTGAAGCAGATGTGTAATAAATACGACTCATCTAAAAATTAATAATTTCATATATATTTTCTTATAAGTTTTTTGCTGTATTATTACTGTTAATATGGTCAGTTATATATGATTAAATTATTTTAAAATGTAATAATTGTTGGAAATTAATCATTTCTTCCACATTAGCCGTGTGTAGGCTAAGGTTTGGATGAGTAAATTCAGACTGAAAAATTCAATGCCATAGCCAGGATTTGAACCACGGATCTCCGGTCTCCATCCAGTTGCTCTTAACCATTGAGCTACTATGGCCAACATGCCAACATGATATTAAATCCTCCAACTGATACGGCATGCTGGCCATAGTAGCTCAATGGTTAAGAGCAACCAGACAGAGGCTGGGAGATCTGTGGTTCAAATCCTGGTTATAGCATTGAATTTTTCAGTCTAGCTCTACTAATCCAAAATGTAATTATTGTGTTCTTTTGTAGCTGAATTCATTAATTCTCATTTAACTCATTCTAAATTATATAAATATATTACATCATACATTTTTAACAATTTGGCTTTTGAAATAAATGTGTTATCACAACTAGCATTATGCCACAGACAAACCTAATTTTATTCTTGAAACTCCCTTGCATGTTCAAAAGATCAGAATATGGTGCACAATAAATGGGTACAAAATAATATGTCCTGTTTTGATGAGTGTAGCATAAATACAGAGAGATATAGAAGTGATATACAGCATCATATTCTGAACAGCTGATTTTCATTGAATGTCAGTCTGGATACTTCCAGTAGGATTCTGCCACTGCACTTACAGCTGATGAATCATTACAGATTATTGCAACAATTTTTGAGGATAGAATCATTAGAGAGAAACTTAAATGTTCTATTTTCTATTTTTACTTTAATTTTTAAATTATGGTGTAGATATGTTAATGGTATTTTTGCTATTGTTTCTGATAAACATATAAATGATGCTTTGTATTTGTGTAATATTTATTTCTTCACTGTAACTAGCTTCATTTTTTACGTAATTATTAGTTTGGTATAACTTTAGTTCCTCAAAATAAATATAATATTAAAAATTTTCTACATTTCTCTAAAAAGGATAAAATTCTTAATAATAAAAAATCTGGTATTTATCAATTTAATTGTTTCGATTGTGATAAAGTTTATATTGGAAAGAAAAAACATAATTTGGAAACCAGAACGAAAGAACATTTTTGTAACATTAAGTACAAACAGACTGAAAATTGTTTTTGGTCATTTAACCATGAAATAAATCCAGAAGTTAAATTATTAAAACAATTAAATGGTCCAATAGATTTAATTGTTTGGGAAAAAATATTTATTTTAAAAAATAAATGTCGCGTAATACATTTTGAAATACCAGCAGTTGATTTGGTTTTTAAATTTGTTTCATTTTCAGATTTTGGTAGTACTGACAAAAACATAGTGACATCTAGCGCTTGTAACGCTGACAATGAGGTTGTTTAAGGCTCTGGCTGAGGATGCAAATAAGTTATTCATGAAATCGCGATCCTAATCAATTAATAAGAAAACTTTCATCATTTCTTATAAGATAAGTGAAGTTTTGTGTTACAAATTATTATATTTGGGTAAGGATGCAGATGGGCAGCATATGCATATCATGGCTCTGACATCATAGCTAGAGGGTTGCCAACTTCCACAACATGCTAACACATAAAAAACCAACATTACATAAGCAAATCAGCGATACTGTAATACGGAAATAAATTGACGTAAAGATCAGTGGATCATTGCCAGAGTTGTTACATCATCATCATCATCATCATCATCATCATCATCATCATCATCATCATCATCATCGCCTGCCTCGGTAGCGTAGATGGTAGTGTGTCTACCTCACATTCAAGAGGTCCTGAGTTCGAATCTCGGTCAGGGTGAGTTACCTGGATAAAGGTTTTTCCCGGGTTTTTCCCTTATCCTAAAAGACGAATATCGGGTAACTCTAAGCTCCACGGACCCTGGACTCATTTGAGAATCATTTCACTTATTTCATTCATCGTCCAATATGACTTAATGATAAAAACAATTATAATGATACGATAATGATAATGATAATAATAAAGCTTACTATGCACTGTTCCCATTATAATATCGCTAGTTTATAATAAGAAAAAGAAAATGTGTTGGCAATGTTCCGCTGTATTTGTATATATTGGAGCACCGCGGTTGGCAACAACTTGTTTCCAAGAAACCAGGAGATCCGTGGTTCAAATCCCAGCCATGGCATTGAATTTTTCATGTTGGCTCTATCTATCCGAAACCTTAGCCTATATATGACTAGTGTGAAGAAATGATTAATTTCCATCAATTAACTAAAATAATAAGAGTTAAATGATGAAGCCTGGGACTTAAGTACCTACGATAGTAAGTCATCACAAATAGTGCATCTCAGATTCGAGAACCCCTAGTGATCTACCGGGAAAATATATGAGTCAAATGGAGAATTTAATGTCATGATGGCAAGTTGACCATGGTAGCTCATTGGGTTAGAGCGACTGGACAGAAACCAGGAGATCCGTGGTTCAAATCCTGGCCATTGCATTAATTTTTCATGTTGACTCTATCTATAATCTTTGGTATCTGCCATTCCTGAGTTATCCAATGTTATTGTTTTATCATTTCCTTATAGTGTTATGACTAGTTGCTTGTTGTGATATCAAGGAAATAGTATAAAATTCAAGGCCAGTATATATTGACCAGTTTTTAAGCATTTAATTATTACTATTTAGAATGAACAGTGTAATGAAACCATTCATGTAAATATCCATTTGACCTGAAGTAGATAGATGAATAAGTTTTTACATCTGTAATTAGAGGCACATTAAGCAGACACTGTGTAAAACAGAGTAAAAGAGTTACCTGAGGAAATATAAGTTATGAAGAATACTGTGACAAGAAAGACAAAAGACAAAACAAAGCTCACCTCAAATTTCTTTATTTGTCGTCAGAATCATAGCACAATGCTAAAATACAGCCACAATGTTTCTTTATGTCTCTTTAGTATGCATCAACTTGTACTGCTAGTAATCTCTCTGACGTACTCACTTTTACACGGAGCTGCATGCAGATTCTGATAAACTGCTTCACTGCACTGACTCCTCACCACAAAGCTACACTCCTCAACTGACACTTGAAGTTCAAAATACACAAACTCTAAACATCACTCGTGCTGTCATTCTCATGACACATCCTGTCAGGTGCAGGAGATAGTTCCAGAAATCAAAATTCTCTCGACTTACATTTCTGGAATAGTCTCAAATGGTATCTGTACAGTAATAATATGACTTGCTTCATGACTCCAGCTAGTGACTGACGTTGAAGGCAAGTTAATATTTTGCGGCAGACTTCCTTCTGCCTTTGTGACAGAGGGATTTTACCAAGTTGTTCAACTTCTGTAAGAACTTTAAATGCAGGTCTTATAGTTAATCACTACAGATTAACCAAGAGCAGTGTATAGACATTAAAAATAAATGGTAATGGAAAGAACTCCATATGAATGTAACAATCAGATTTTTCTTATTATCGTGTAAGAAACCTGGAATTTCAAAGCAGTCACATAGTAACCTACTTTTTAAAAATTTGACCATCACTTCAGCCTGCTGAATCTCCCTTGTACCTAAAAAAATAAGTAATAAAACATTTCTGGAGATGTTTAATATGAAGTAGAATAATGAGCTTTCATAATAATATTTTGAGAAGTCGTGTGAATGTAACATAAAATCTGTACACTATAGATGAGTCAACATGAAAAATTCAATGCCACGGCCGGGAGTACAGGATTGAGATTACGGCTAGTATGAGGAAATTATTAACTTCCATCTGTACACTATCTTGGGCAGCAATTACTTAAATAAAATTATAATATAATACTTCTAGTATTTGTTGCTTCACTGTTACTAGCTTAATTTTATATGTAATTATAATATATTTTTCATTTTGTGCTCAATAATTTTATTTCTTCTATGCAGGTAAATTAACTGTTATTGTGGGACAAGTTGGCAGTGGAAAGACATCATGTCTTTCTGCTCTTCTGGGAGAGATGAATAAAATCAATGGAGAGGTTTATTGGACAAAGTAAGTAACAAGATATTACATACATAATACAAAAAGTCTTAAAATTTGGTATCATATTCTATAATCAAAATGTTACTTATATTGTTCTATGTTGATTGATTGTTTGACAATTATGAAGAGAAACATTCCTCATACTCAACAGCTATGAACAGAATGGTTCTACCATGTGCAGTTGGAAACTTTAAAGACTTTAAGACATAATTTTCTTTGAATATGTTGAATTCAATAGCTACAATACGTTGACTGTAAGTTATACCCCTCACAGGATTATCACTTCATATAATTTTACAGTTTAATATACATTAAACCTTTCCTCCTTGTGCTCATATTGCCTCTAATTCTCTCTGACTCAAGTAACCAATACCCTTAAGAAAACAGGAAGTCTGTGGTTCAAATCCCACCAGGGCCATTTTGAGTGACTGAGGTTTTTCCAATTTTCCTCAGTTATCATTACTGGCAAATACCTGGGAGGCCTTCCAATGATTACGTCTCAAACTTCCTTTCCCAATTATTTCATTTCACCACTGCTTACAATGGGAATTACAGAAAGACCTCATAACATTTTTCTGGTGAGATTTCATTACAGAATTTTTAGGTGGAAACAGTACTTTTTATATCTATTATAATTGCAATAAAAGGCAATCAAAGAAACTCATTTGATAATCAGTTGCCCCTTGATAAGCATAAAACATACTAAATCCTTTCATGGAAGTGTTGAAAACAGTGTTGTTGTATAAATTAAGTTAATTGGGAGTCGATTAATAACACAAAACAACACTCACTTTTTAAAGTGAGTGTTGTTTTGTGTTATTAATCGACTCCCAATTAACTTAATAAAACATACTATTCCTTTTTCTGGAAAAATTTAAAAGTAAGTGTTATTTAGTGTCATTAATTGACTTCCTTTAAATTTAATAAAACATACTTCAATTTAAAATACATTTTTAATTAATTTGTGGTCTGAAAACTATTTTTTCTTCTTAGTTATATATAGTTTAAGATGGTAAATTGAACCATATTTGAAAAACCTTTTGTCATAGTTGTGATAGGAATCACAATTTGGCTCTCCGAGCTGAATTTTTACCCCTGGCTACATTGAATTTTTCAAAACTGATTCAACCACTTATATTTTAGTGTTACAACCTAAGAATGCTTATTGTAATAATTAAACACCTTTCTTGTATTTTCAGAGATTCAATAATAGCATATGCTACACAGAAACCTTGGTTGTTGAATGCTACATTACGAGAAAATATACTTTTTGGGCAGCCATTCCGTCCACGCAGATATAATAGAGTTATTGCTGCCTGTTCACTTCAGCCTGATATTGACATCTTGCCAGGAAAAGACTTCACAGAGATTGGAGAAAAAGGCATAAATCTTTCAGGAGGACAGAAGCAACGTGTTGCTGTTGCAAGAGCTCTATACTCTTTGGCCAACGTTGTTATTCTTGTATGATTTTCTTATTATGAATTCTAGTTTCACAGAGCTTTAATAATAATCACTCCTTATTATAGCTTCATAGCTTAAGGTACTTAATTATAATTACTAAAACAACACAGAATTATATTCTAACCAATTAAATGTATCATATTTAAGTTGACGACCAACAAGGACTTAAAATTAACACTATTGTGAATCAGTTTATTAATGCTACATCACTTAGGCTTTATAAAATGGGAGTTATGAGATCTCTATTGCTCCCATCATCAACCTGATGCTGGCTGCCAGAGCATGCTGTTCTTTTGTTGCAGATTGCTGCCTCTGGTAGCTTTTCAAGCTATTTGCTGCCTGAAGTTATCACTTGGCAATAGTTCAAAATAGAATACTCAATATACTTTTAGTTCATTATTGCATTGAAATTCTAACAACAAGTTTATATCGTGTTATTTAATGAGTTTTTGTATACTTTCACCTTCATTTATTTATTAATTGTTAAAACTACTTTCAAGAGCTGTTGGTCAAATCTTCAGCTCTTGAAAGTAGTCAGATTTTGATTACTAAGTCTAGATTTTTAAACATTAAAAATCTTACAATTCCTTTCTTGGAAGTGTTGAAAACAGTGTTGTTATAATAAATTTAATTTAAAGGGAGTCGATTAATGACACTAAACAACACTTACTTTTAAATTTTTCCGGAACATGTTTCAGAGACTTTGCCTCCATCCTCAACCGGCCATCGACTGGTTCTCATTGGTGTAGTTGGCGATATTTTGTCACAGGTCTCCTCTGGTGGCGGTTCAAGGAACTCGGAGAACAAATCTTTCTGGGGGATGTCGAAATTGAATACTTTGTTCCTATTTTTTGAAATGAAGATTTGTTCCCATGTGGATAGTTCTTGTTTTCCTGACGTATGTTTTAGTAGTTTTGGTTCTGGATTTATGTTGTGGTTTTTTTCCCAAAAATGCGTGGCAACTGCTGATATTTCTAATTGTTTATATTTTATGTTTCTAAAGTGTTCCTTTGCTCTTGTTTCTAAATTTCTTTTGGTTTTTCCAATATAAATTTGACTACAGTCACTGCATTCAATTTGATATATACCAGATATTTTGTTAGATGGAATGGCATCTTTGATGTTTGAGCAAATTAGGTTTTTTAAGGAGAAATGTTTCACTGGTGCTAGTTTAATGTTTTGTTTTTTGAAGACTTTTTTGAATTTATCAAAGGCCCATGGTTGGTAATGAATTTTTTGAAAATCATATTAGTTTCTGTAGCTGAGAGTGTTGTGGTTTCCTTTAATAGCTTCTTCTTTTCTACTAAGTTCACTTTTTTGTCTACTAATGAAAAATCAGCAGTTGTCACTCATTTTTGGGAAAAAAAACCACAAATTAAATCCAGAACCAAAACTACTTAAACATACATCAGGAAAACAAGAACTATCCACATGGGAACAAATCTTTATTTCAAAAAATAGGAACAAAGTATTCAATTTCGACCTCCCCCAGAAAGACTTGTTCAGCAAGTTCCTTGAACCGCCACCAGAGGATACCTATGACAAAATATTGTCAACTACACCAATGAGAACCAGTTGATGGCCGGTTGAGGATAGAGGCAAAGTCTCTGAAACATGTTCTGGAAAAATTTAAAAGTAAGTGTTGTTTAGTGTCATTAATTGACTCCCTTTAAATTTAATTAAAACTCTTATTTTTTATATGCTAATGATTGTAAAAACATGCCCTAAAACTGGAAAACAATTAGAACAGGACATAAGGAAATATCCAGCTTAAGAAAAAATGAATCCTGGAAATTTACAGCTAGACACCAGATTTAAGCATCTTGTAGGTGTCAGAACGTACAACAAATATCATCTCCAGACTGCACATAAAACAGCTTTGATTATTATATTTGCTTATATTGGGTAAAGGAATGTTCTACATATTTAAAGAGGAAAGTATCACCATATTTCAATCATGAAGTAAATATCTAGAAGGGAATACAGAGAGACAGTGATAGTGAGATAGGCCTCCCTGTTTGGTTCAGGGTCTGAAATTCTGTTTTCTTTCCAAGAGTAAGAGATAAAGAAAATAATGAACACTTCTCATTTGAAAAAATGTGTAAATATTGGGAAATTGTCACAAATTACAAGGAACACCTCTGAAATAGTATACTCCATGAAAAAATGTAAGATATGACCTAAATTGTGTGTCTTATCAAGATCTCATTTTTTAGTACAATTTTGTCTATATTTTAGGGCAAAAGTCATTCAGAATGAAAACGACTTCTGAGGATATTCCCAGAAAATTCAAGATGTACCCTACATTAATCCTAAAAACATTTTAAATATATAGTATTTGATAAAAATTATTAGACCTGTTTCTAAGAAAATAAAAACTTTCAAAATATTTTCCATGTAAAGGGTAGTCTATGGTGGAGGATTTTCCTGAAAATATTTATGTTGCTTCCTTAGTTGATGCTGAACTTAGATACCAAGTTGGTATTTAACCGTTTTTTCGTTCTTCAGTTATGCTGTTCATAGACAGGCAACATACACACAAGGACCTATTTCTAAGAATACTTTTTGGAATGCAGGGGATCTCAGAATATGTACATCCATGAAATCTTGGAATTGAAATTTTGGGTGGAATGGAATACTTTCTTTATTTATTGTGAGAACGTAATAAAGAAAGTAAAAATATATAGCTTAGACAGAAGACAGACAAAATTATATATTTACACCATTAACTTATTACTGTTCAATAAAATGCAGCCTAACTCATGTTACTAAAGGTCACTGGTATTACATTAACTTGCAAACCTATACCATACATTTCTCTCAGAACAACCAATGGATTTCAGATGTTACTGCTTAGCCTCTGATAATTTTATACTTACCTACAGACTGTATCAAATACCCCACAAGCTCAGAGAATTATAAGCAGTTTAAAAGCAGTGAGCTTTTCATTATGGACCAGACAGGTACTTCAACCAAGGCAAACTAAAAAGTGGCGAGAAGTGAATAATCACACCTTGTTTTGGGGTGGTATTGATTTATTTTCATTAGGTCAGCGCTGATATAACTCTATTGTAAAACTTATGTGCATACATGTAATGTCTAACACGTCACAAGTAGAGTCAGCTGTGCCTCGTTTGTTTACAACAGGACTGTAGTAACCTCAGAAAGATTATAACAGAACATTTTCAAATTCACTTATATGTTTGCCTTTCAAAGTTTAGAGCTATTTACTGAGGATTTGGTACCCCTCCCCCCTTTTCTTTTTAACAAACCCAAAATTTATTTCATACAATTTGTGCTTTTGAGCTTGAAATAGTGTAAAGTTGTTTTCCAAAAAAACTCTGTTTCTTTAACTGAACTAGTTAATAACGCAACAGAAGGTTTAGTTTGTTTACTGAACAATTCAAGCAATACAAATTGGAAAATATGAAGGCTAAGTCACATTTTAAATTAGCATCACATTAAATTCTGGTTAAACTTAATTTCAGAAGCATCTTCTTTGTCAGGTTCATATACTATTGATGCAAATACTTCAAAATGATCTGTTTAATATACTGTGACATTAAATCAGGTACCCTAATGCATGACTATGGGTGTAAGAGAAAATGAAATTAATACTTTTAAAGTATCAACCATGATGGGGCTTTTGCAAACACTTCTTTCCATCAGAGATTAGCTTGTCTTATTAAAATAAAGGGTTCAGATTGCTTCACACATCCTATTCAGAGTGTGAATGATACAAGATATATGAATTATATTCAGGAAACTTACACTTAGACCTTGGACAGCTTTCTTCACACCATATGCTGGATACTCCAAGAGAAGGAGCAATACATTTTCATATTTTACGTTATTTGGCAACAAAGTTTCCAAAGCTTCATTAAAGACTATTGTTTAATCGTGTTAATAGCTATTATTAAATAATTTGCAGCTGTCATTTCTTTACAAGCTAGCAAAATTTTTGTTGAGAAAGTTATTTGCCGTTTTTCAGTATACCTTCCATTGCATCCACTTTTTTACCACTGATATTGATGGTTTTGTTAGTGGCAATCTGTATCTCTTTATTTTCACAAATGGATCTTAAATAACTTGAATTTTTCTCATAGCAGTTTGGAAGATTTATATTTGCATACTTAGTGAAAGCTTTCTGAGCTCAGAGTTGTTCACCTTATAAAGAGGAAAGTCAGTTGAAATAAATACACAAATCTGAATAAAATTCTGAATGTTTTGGCATGCCAGAAGTAGAGAATGGTGTCAATTCTTCTTAAAAAAAAAAAATTGCCTTGATGAAACACATCACACGTTAGTAGTAGTTACTAGTAGTAGTTATTTACATAACTTGCTATTTACAATATTTTATCTACATTACATACATATTTCTTAGACTAATTGTATAAATTTTGGTACTGTTTTCCTTCTTAATCCTACTAGCTCATCCTGCTTGGCTCCCAGGCCTTTTGGCATTGCTGAGTAGCAGAGTCACCCTTCCACCCTCTGCTATAGTTTACTGTTTCCCCTTTTCCCCCAGCATGTTTTCTTTTCCTCTCTTTGCCTTTCTCAACCATTTCTCTTTAGCCTACCAAAACAGATTCCCTATATTTCCACTTTAATTTTTCCCCATAACCATTTTTATATGGATATCAGCTCACTTTGCATATTTTCCCATTTCTTCTCCCACATTTCCTGTCTACATGCTGCTGGCTCTTTGCACTCTGTCAGAATATGAACTGTACTTTCTGTTTCTCCATATAATTCACATATTTCTATCCTGCTACTTCTTAGTCCTCTTAAGAACATTTTTCCTCTTCTAATCCAAGCCATTCCTTCCCTCTCCTGTCTGTTTGTTACATTGGTGTGTATATCTTTCTCTACCCCCATTCCCTCTTTATTAACCTGTAAAATATTAGTGATTTTCTGTTTTCTAACCTTCCCCATATTTCTTGTCTTTCTCTATCCTCCACTCTAATTTTGACTAATTTTCCAAAAACCTTCTACATTCCTATTTTCTAGTCTCCCTCCATAAATCGCCCATTCCTATTTCTTCCAGTTTTTCTACCTCTAACCACCAACTTTTTTACTTCCCATCTTCTTTTGTTTTTTCACACATACCTTTAGGATTTCGTCATCACCTTTTATCAAACATTTATACAAAAATTTCAAAACTCTTTCTATTATTATACCTTTTCTTTTGGCTTTTCCTAATTCTACTTCACCTGGAGCTGATCTTGGAAATCCAAACACCTCTTTAGCAAATTGTATGTATATTTGGTCTATTTTATTTGTTACTTTTGACGTCCCACATATTTCTGCAGCATATAACATGCTTGACTTTAATAATGTTTCATACATTCTCTCTAACCATTTGTTTGACATATTGAGTTTCGCTTTGCATATCTTTATTCCTGCCATTGCAACCTTTCTTGTGGGGGTATCTAAAAAGTAGAGTGTACAAGAATAAACCACAGACAATTGATTTTCTCAAGGAATCCATTTGAACCGAAATTAAGTAACATCAGAGAATATGGTGAAATGAGTGCAAATATGTATAGATGCTGATGGAGGGCACTTCCAACATTTTCTCTGAAATGTAAATAGTGTCATGTAACCTCCCGTTGTGTATTATATTTTCCCAAAGTTGCACATGTGTCCTATTATTGGTTCAAAAGTTATGGCCTATTGAAATGGTTGAGGTTTATGTGGATCACACTGTAATTTTGAGTCAAACTAATACTTGATGCTCATATTTGGCTAGTGTTTACGTAGAATATGTTTTGTTAGGACCTTCCTAACATACTCAGCTAATGTTGACTGTTCAACAAATCAAAATTCAACAGTCAACATTAGCTGAGGATGTTAGGAAGGTCCTAACAAAATGCATTCTAGGTAAACACTAGCAATATATGGAGCATTGATTACTAATTCGACTCAAAATTATATTTATTTATAAAAATGTGTTTACAATGGGATATAACAAATTAAGCTGTAATACATTAAGCCATAAATGTATCTATTGTGCAGAACCAATGATACAAGGTATCCCAGCAGCTGCTGATTTAATTGACAGTTTTATTTATATTTTAATCATTACTGGTAATTTTCAAAGAATTTGATTGCCATGCATTAAACGTGCTCTTATATTAATAAGGCTATTTTTACTTGGCTTTTATCATACTAAGTCACTTACGTTGTAATTTTTTTGGAGCTGTTGCTTGCAATTTCAACATCTAAGGTCCAACTTTTGTTAGTTGCTGTTGCCTGCAATCTTCTCTATATAAAATATCTAAATATATTTTTCAGTAATATAATTTTGAGTCGAACTAATACTCAATGCTCCACTTACTGCTAGTATTTACCTAGAAAACATTTGAGTTGACAACAGCTGATGATGTTACGAAGATCCTAACATAACACATTCTAGGTAAATACTAGCAGTAAGTGGAGTATTGAGTATTAGTTTGACTCAAAATTATATTAATTTTGTGCTTCATTGTATCATAGTCCTTACACATTGGAATATTTTTCAGTCTTTAAAAATGCATGACATTTAAAAATATAAATCTAGTTCAATGCCAGTGATGATTATCTCATACAAGTGTGCAAAGTTTCAGCCTTGGAATATTTATAGTTTTTGGGAAAAGAAAATATATGTTTGGAAAAATGTATCTACATATTTTGAAATATTCACAATTAAAATTTAAGTTTACAGATATGATTAATGCGCCATGGCTGAGTGATTAGGCTGCTTGGCTCTCACCAAGGTGGCCCAGGTTCGAATCCCAGGCAACCACAAAGTGAAATTTGTGGTGGACAACATGGTGCTGGGATGGGTTTTCTCCGGATCCCCCACTTTCCCCTGTCAGCATTCCACCAATTGCTCAATCATCATCTTTCCTATCATTCATTTTTGCCCTCATACATATCATTCACTTCCTTCACCTTCACACCAGGCATTCAGCTGATCACCTATACTGGTTCTTTAACAGATCCAAAGCTTCGGTTCCTCAGGCCCGACCTTAAGGGGTAGAGGAACAAGAATCACCTAACATCACAATAGTGGTACAATTCGGAAGTTGAAGAAGAAGATTTGAGTAATATTAACACATTCTATGCAAGTAATCATTAACTACAGTCTATGTTACATTTGCAAATTGGTGCCTTTTGACCTTAGTCTCCTTAAATGAAGTCTGTGATCCTCTTTCAGTAGATAACATTTCTTCCATTATTAAAAGCTCTAGAAAAAGGAGCATGGAATTTCAGAGTTTGAGTGACAAGTAAACGATAAATGTTTCAAGTAACCAATAAGCCATATATGTACATATTCTTAATTAGAAAGATTTGCAGAATGCTTTTCCTTAGGAAAAGTGTTTCTTAAAGCTCTTTTAATATAAATGCTTCAAATGTATTAATTAGTAATATATAATATGTTATTTATATAATATTGTTTACATTCACATTTAAATTGTTTCACACTTTAATGTTACAAGCATCTTTTTTGCAGGATGATCCCCTTTCAGCATTAGATTATGAAGTGGGACAAAAGCTTTTTAATGATGGAATTCGCAGAATGCTTCTCAGACAGAAGAGAACAGTAATTCTTGTTACACATCAGTTACAGTTACTTTGTTTTGCACACAAGGTGAGTAATATACAAAGCTAAATATTCTTAAATAAAATGGATTTCAAGGACTTGATTCCGTTAAGTTTAGGTAATGCCTTGTTACTTCACACCACATTAAAATGTGAGGACTGCAGAAAAGAATGGGGTATTCAACATAGATGATTCACTTGTTAAAGCTTTGGGTCAATATATCTGAAAAAATGAAACTTCTTCATTGAAAGTTATAATACTTTACAAAATAAATATCAATAAGTGTAATTTGATAAAAACAAATTGGAATTAACACTGTGAAGTAATGCAATAATTGAATAGTATACAATAAGAAGACGAAGTGAGTAATCATAAAAATGTTTGACAACTACTCATTTTCTATACAAGAAATATCTCACTTTTAATAACTTGACTATGTCTTCTTTAAAAAAAAGAAGACGAAGACTTTACATACCTTACATACCTCAATTTTCTATCAATGCATTTTGCCTCCTCTTGAAGACATTATCAAAAAGTCGGTGACTGACTAGAACTTTGTGTACCGGGTGATGATAGTTCTCTGCAAGTGAGACATCTGGTGGCAGTTCAGTGAGAATAAAGTTGTGTAGGACAAGGTTTGCAAAGGAATAGTCAGACAGAAAAATTCTGTGGCTTAGCAGGGGAATTGAACAATAGATCAACCAGTCTCCATTTGATTGCTCTAACTACTGACTTCAACTGACTTGCATTTTTCTGGTAAACTACTAGAATATCTCATAACACATGAGATACATACCTTAATAGCAACTTGCTAGACTCTAAGAACTTAGTCTGAGATTCCAGAGTTTAGATCACTATTAGGTCAATTAATGTAAATTAATAGAAGTCAGTTAGAGAATTTAATGTTTTGCTGGAATGTTGACATGGTAGCTCAGTGATTAGAGCAACTGGATGATCTGTGGTTCAAATCTCAGCTATAGCATTGAATTTTTCTGTTGACTCTACCCTTCCAAACTTTGTCCTACACACAGCTAGTGTGAAAGAACAATTGATTTCCATTAACTGACCTAATAGTGGTCTAAACTATAAAGCCCAGCAGGATTTAAAGTACTTACAGCATAGTGACTCACCATTAACTGCTTCACCGATGGCCATTGAAACTCTTCAGGGGCTGGAAACGGATACCCAATAAACAGAACAAGACATTTAAATTGTTAAATGCTGTAAACATGCATCATAAATACAATTCCATATCTTCCGTATTTATTAAGTTATTTAAACGAAACAAAAACTGGTTTAAAACTCATTAAAGGCAGTATACATCTACAGTAACAAAAAAGTGGAGACTACAGTAATAAATTGTTCAAATTTCACTTCTTTGTTTCACTGTAACTTGTGCCGAACGAGCCTAATATTTGAATCATTTTGTTTTGTGTGTATACAAGCCAATGTATGTATGTATGTATAGCTACGCAAGCGACTTCTCCGGTTCAAGTTTAGTTTATTTATGCTATACCAAGCGATAGTCATACGAGTATATGTTGCGTTACACTGGAAAGAAAACTCTCTTACAGCATCTGTTATTACAGTGTTTCTCAACCAAGGTTTCTGGTAGCCTTATTCAGCTGTTTTCGCTCAGTATTTTAGTTATTTATACTCTCTCTGTGTTCAGAGTGATTTCTTATAGCTATCAAGAGCTAAATGAACAGCACATTTAAAATTGTTAAATTTCAATGTCAACCATGGCTTATCCCCGTAATTTAGCAAATAAATTACCTTGCATATGATGTATACAGGCTTCTGATATTACTGTAGAAAATCTGGAATATTTGTTGTGCGATTATGAAGATGTTTAGGAAGTAGGTAGCAGTGACGTGTACTGGTCTACAGTTAGCTACTCCTTTGTTTGGGGGAAGTGGCGGGTCAAATATGGGTGCTGTGGATCAGCTATTACTAGCTATCCCTCTTTACGAAAAACAGTTAAATGGTAAAAAAAAATGTATTTTTATATCACTGGATGTAACAATGCACAATTGTTTAGTAATTTTCAGAGCTGTAAATTTATGCAAGACATTCACCTACCTGTACTTGCACGTATAAATAGCTCGTAACCTAATTGAGTATTATAATATAATACTCAGAGGCCTCTTTATACTGGGGGGTAAGAAATTCACCACGACATCACCCCTCATACTTGAGAGAAAACACTTTCCTAAAACGATACCACCCACAACCAAAAATGTCGCAACCATTTCGAACATGTCTAGTGTGTTGCGAAAAAGAAGTTTGCAAGGAAACCAATATTATTTGGTGTGAATCTGCAGATGTGTCCTTGGGTGTTTATCGAGGTTTGGATGTGTACAATTCAAAAAGAAACCTCTAAGGGTATGTTTACATCCCTTATAGAACTAATTTAAATTTATTGTAAATAAGGAAGATTAAAATAATTGGCGTTAAATGTGTGTATGTGCAGGACGTCTATACACGTCCATATTGGTTTGGGGCATTTTAACTTGGATGTCATATGACGTCCATATCAGTGAAAGGGTTAAGATATGTATCTCATGTGATACATGATCTAGTAGTTCACCAGGAAAAAATATGAGTCAGTTCGAACATTTAATTGAAGCAAAAGGTTAGAAACAGTGATGTATTTAACATTTGAAAGTAATGAGTTGGTGATTGAAACACAAACATCACTTAATTATCCTTGGAGACAAACCATTCTCCGAAACATGTCCAAGTAAGGATAATTAAGTGATGTTTGTGTTTGAATTACTGACTCATTACTTTCAAATTTAATGTCATGCTAGCATATTGTCATGATAGTTCATTAGTTAGAGCAACTGGAGGAGACCAGGAGATCCGGATTCAAATCCAAGTATGGCACTAAATTTCTCAATCTGACTCTACCTTTCCAAATAATAGCCTCAACCCAAAATCTCACTAACTTATAGACTTCAACTGTTTAACATACAGACTACTCAACATTCCCCTCAGCAAAGAAAAATATAGTTTATTGATCCAGTTTATCAGATGTACATTGATTTTGGACACGTCATTTCTATACAAATTATTTAACAATATGACATTTGTATGCTAGTACCAAATTCTTACATACATAATTTACAATTCATCTAGGCTGTATATACATTTATTTAACAAATATTGTTTTAATTTACTTTTAAATTTTGGTTTTGAGCTATTCGTCAAAATTTTTATCTCACTAGGTAGTTTATTATACAGTTTGATCCCTCTGATATTAATGTCCTTTTCAGTGACACACCTGTTAATTTTATACATGTGATAGTTATCACCATTTCTTGTACTATAGTCGTGAATTTGGTTGTTTTGTACTAATGTAAGTCTATCGGTTATGAATAATATAGTTCTGTATATATACAGAGAATAGACTGTGAACATATTTTCAGTTTTAAATGTTTCTCTGCATGATTCCCTTCCTTTTAGGCTATAAATCAATCTAATACATTTCTTCTGTAGAATTACTAACATGTCCATGTGACATTTTGCAGCTGTACCCCATATTTCGATCCCTTAGTTAAAGTAAGGATATATACATCCAAAATAAATCATCTGCAGAAGCCTAGTGTCTTTGTAACTTTGAAAATACCTAAGCAAGTATATAGATTTACTAATAATAAGAATACCTACATATACTCCATGTAGTATCAGTCAACAGTTTCAACCTTGACACCATACAACAGAAGATCAACAAACATGAAAAGTTAATACCATCAGGAAGATTATCACATTAAAACCTCAAAAAGAAATTTTCTAAAGAGGAAATTCATCTACCTTCCTTGAGCAGACTGAAGATTTATGAAACTTTACAGAAAATACATCATCATTTTAGTATGTTAAAACAGATACAGCATAAAAAAGCTATTCTGCATATCCTTTAAAAACTGAGTCCCCTAAGCTGAAAGATCAGATATTTATCAGATAAATTATACAGACTGTGTTCAAATATATATAGTGTCATAGTGACGTGCACAACATGTTCAGTGTGGAGAGATAACGGACTGATAGTGTATCACAGAGATAAAGAGCCTGCAAAAACAGATAAAGTTAGCACAGAGGTAAAGGTCTGCCAAAGCAAACAAGTTAGATAAATGCAAAATTCTAGTGACATCCTGATTGATAGCCAATATTCGGGTTCTTGTTTGTTTTAGAACAGTCTAGAATTATCAATGCAGGTATAAAAAGAAGCCATGGCTAGTTTATCAGACAGTCGTAAACAAAGTAGTAGTTATTAAATTTTAGATGAGTCGCATTTTTTACACATCTGCTTCACTTTCGTACCTATTTTGAGGACATGTTTCGCAAATCTTCGTAGTAGTAGTTGTAAACAGAGTCGTAACGAGAGTTTTAATTGAAGCTGGTGTGTGATGAAAGTGAGCGCTTTTGTTTGTGGTCAACGATCTTGGTAGATTGTAGTTGTGTATGTGACGTAATTCTGCTACTATAAGAATTGACCAGACTGTATTTCTAAGGAAATAAAGAACATTTTGAATTTCTGCAAATTGGACTTTTAATTCTACGAACCCGCAAAGTCACAAAATATGTGTGTATATATATAGGCTAAATAAAAGGAAACTTGAAAACTAGAGTAAAAAACCCCTCAGAAGCATAAAATACAACAAAGCTGTAGCACACACTACTGGAACAACTGCCATGATATTAATGGTCGCCCCAAATTAATGATCAGTATGTTTTCATCTGCCATGTAAAATGTCAGTTTATAAGATAAAGACTATTGTGATTTAATGTAATTACTAATGTCTGATAATAAATAAACATCCCAGAAGTAAACCTTTTAAGAAACAGCAAGATTCCAATGAGACTCTCCTTAGGGAAAACATCTACATTACAAAAATAAGGACTGATGGTAGTGCTATTTAGAATTTAAAAAAAAAAATGTTTAAAAATATTATAATGTTTATAATAAGTATATGAATGTGAAATTCTAGAAAAAAATAAACAAGATATGTATATTGGTTGGTATAAGTGACGTCAGTATAAATAAATTAACGTTGCAGTGGAGACAGAAAAATCAATAAGCTTCCTTGTGGAAAAAGGACGCTGAGAAGAAAAAGAGTTTTGATAGTGATGAGTGGACGTGCAGGAGTGAGCAATTTTATGTAATTAGCAGAAACTATTTATTAAGGAAGTTAGGATTTATCAATATGTTGGAGGTAACCTGCAATGATTGACTAGGAAAGAAAGTTCGAGTAAAATGTAATCCAGATGATACAATTAAATTACATATTACGAAATTGAAGTTATCCAAAGTTTATTTCTTTCACTTGTAGCCACTCTTGAAAAGAAGAGATCTTATGACTCTTATTTAAGCAGACACAAAATTCAAGAACCAATTCAAACTACAACGAAGTAATCCTGTTCCACATGGCTTCCCAACCTGGGGCTTCAAAATAGTCAACGTGCATCCCATCTTCAACGGAGGAATCCCATCTTCAACAGCGGAATCCTGCTACACATATCGCCACAACGTGGGGCATCATCATAGTATATTCAACATTGCATGTGAACTTCAACATAGAAATCCTGCTACATATGTCGCCGTAACGTGAGGATCATAGCAGAATAGAAATCCTGTTGCAGCTGTGTCTCAAATGATTCTCATGAGGTGTATGTGCTAGCATGCTCACTCATGTTAGTTCGGTTGGCAATGGATCCTACTAATTATTACTGGGAATGAAGATGAAGTGATCTGAAATTGAGATTACTTACTCAACCATGTCACAAATGATGTTGCAAATGCTATCCTCTTTCTTGTAAGAGTTTGAATCTTGCACTTGTTTTTGAAAACTGTGTGTAGTGTTTTTTGTGTAATGGTATGTATGTAATTTGTGATTTCCAACTTTAGTTCATCAATTGTTTTTGGGTTATTCTTATACACCGAAGATTTTCAGGGATCCTGGAAGAAATAATCAGGGGGAGTAAGGTCAGGAGAGTGGGTAGCACATACTTCTTTACTGATCATCCATTTCCCTAAAAGTTCATTTAATAGCCCCAATGTTTGATCAGATTATATTGAGAAGGGTGACGAATGGATAAATGAAGTGACTGTCATGTTAAAAAAATTGTTCTGTCTGATTTGCACTCTGGAAATGACAGTCCAAATTCCGATTTTAGTGTGTATATAGTGGTGTATATAGTGGGTCAACAGAGGAGTTGGTTGACGAACCAATGAGAATTATGACTGTTAATAAATCCAGAGAGGCTAAACCAAGCTTCACCATTGAATAAAGTTCTATTCTGAACTTCAAGTCCCTGTCACTAGATGAATGAATGGAACCCTTGACAGTATTGCACTCCCTTCTCCTGATCCAATTGCTTTAATTCTTGGACAACTGTAAACTTACAGGGATGCAGTTTCAATTGCTTATGTGCTGTCTGTACAGAAACACTTGTTTCCAGTGGTAATTTCTGTATTGATTTAATAGGGCTCTTTAACATTATATCTAAAATTTTGCCAAGTGTAGCTTATGTTAAAATTTAGGCCTATTGCTTTTCGAATATTGAATTTAGTAATTCAATCTCTTGCAGTATTGCGATGAGGACATATAGAGTGTGGAGAATGTTTATGAAACTTCAGTTTTACACTTTTGAAAACTTACCACCACTGAGGAACTTCAATATCAACATATTAACTTCGTTTCACAAGCTCAAATACACAGTATTAGCCTCACTTTACAAAAGCATGTTTCTCACTCTATTCAAGTGGTAGGAGGAAGGGTGTTCGAAGGTAAATGTTTAATTTCCATACTTCTGCTGCCAACTTAACCACACACACGTATCTGAGTTCACTACCGAGACTACTTTGATTACTCATTATAAGGGGTAATGAATCCCAACATAAATTCAAAAAAGTTTTATTTAATTTCTTATTGGACTATAGCATTTAAAAAGTAAATGAATTCCTACATCATGAAGTAGGGTAAATTGTATCTATATAAATGATTATTTTTATAACTCTAATCTTTATATTCTTTTATGCAATTTTTTTTCTTTTTTACTTTAAAGTTGCGATGATCTAATATCTCTGCATTTGTAATCATCTATGTATCTTAAAATATCTTTTTTTATATTTCAAATTGAGGTACCCTAAAATATGTGTTTCATATTATTATGGATGAAATAAATACAATATAATATAGTACAATGAATTGAGAATGCACTAAAATAGGTTAGGAGTACCTGCACATATGCCATTTTTACTTTGTAATTCTGAGATTCATCTTTTAAAATATATGCTCTACATCACTGATCTATCATGAAGCAACTCACATTCATTTTTCATTCCCTTTCTTGTAAGGCACTAATATTGTTGAAGTTTGAGTGACACCCAAAAGCTTCTTATTAAACTTCGGAAGAATCCGATTTCTTCCATTTTTTCTATCATTTTCAAATTTACAGACTGCAGTACTATTTTGCTTTTTTTAATGTTGCATAAATTTTACTATTTTAACAGTGATTATAAATGTTGTAAGAAAACATCTCGATGACTTCACTGCTGATACTTAGCTTACAGCAATCAACTTTCTCATAAGGTTTTACCATGACTAATTATCTAATTCATGAGTAAACAAAATGGGTTTTGTGTTTTGAATCCATTTTTTTTTTTGCATTGTTTAAAGAAATCTATTAAATTCTAGATAATAGCTCTTGAAGGAGGACTGGTGAGAGCACAAGGAAGTTTGTGTGAAATTGAATGTAGTGACAGTGAACTTGTAAGGAGCTGGAGAGCAGCTATGTCTAGAGAAGCACTGGAGGAGAAGAAGAACACAGCAGCAAGGGAAAGATGGCAACTACTCAAGCTGGTATCTCGTATTGGCCTGCAACTCAAACAGCGCAACATAACAGATGGCACTTGGCAGACTGATGAGGAAGCTCACGTGGTAAATTTATACACAAAATAGATAAAACTATTCTACTTCTCATTACTGTAACATTGCAAATCTACACCTGTAGATCATCCATATAATAATAACAATCTTATTATAGTGTATTACAATGTTAAATATGGGTCTGCATGCAAGAAGTGACATTATTTAATTACATAATATTCAAGGAATTTAGTAACAATGATATCAAATTAATTACTAAAATTATTTATAGTTGGTTTCTCAACTACATGACTTACATTTTAATAGTCAACATGAAAAGTTCAATGCCATGACCAGGATTTCCGTCCAGGATTTGACTGGTTTCCATCCAGTCGCTCTTACCCATTGAGCTACCATGGCCAACTTGCCGTCATGGCATTCAATTCTCCATTTGACTCGTATATTTCCCCGGTAAACCATTAGGGGCTCTCGCATTCGAGATACTCCATTTATGGCCATGGTAGCTCAAGGGTAAGAGCGACTGGGTGGAAACGAGGAGATCCGTGGTTCAAATCCTGGTCATGGCATTGCATTTTTCATGTTGACTCTATCAAAAGCCTTAGTCTATATACTGCCAGTATGAAGTAATGATTCATTTCCATCAATTAACTAAAATAATAAGAGTTAAATGATGAAGCCTGGGACTCAAGTACTTACAATAGTAAGTCGCCACAAAAGGTGTATCTCAAATGCAAGAGCCCCTAGTGGTTTACCGGGGAAATATACGAGTCAAATGGAGAATTTAATGTCATGGCACAAGTTGGCCATGGTAGCTCAATGGGTAAGAGTGACTGGATGGAAACCAGGAGATCCGTGGTTCAAATCCCAGTAATGGCATTGTTTTTTTCATGTTGGCTCTATCTGTCAAAAACCTTAGCCTATATATGGCTAGTATGAAGAAATGATTCATTTCCATTAATTTACATTTTAATTTTTTCAGACGAGGGACCAGTTTACAGAGCTTGATTCAATAATTGTAGGCATATGTGACAATAATCATCTTAATCCTAATATATAAATAATGTATAATCTAATATATTATTAGATTGTTACATATAATAGGAATAACATTATAACTTCATTATAATTCAATAACAGTTCAAAAATTGTAGGCATATGTGACAATACATCATCTTAATCTTAATATATAAATAATGTATAATCTAATATTATTAGATTGTAACATAAAATTGGTTCCTTTCTTGGAAGTGTTGAAAACAGTGTTGTTATGATAAATTAACTTTAAGACTCTCTTTAAAGTTAATAAAATTGGTTGCCTAATTAAACAGTGCTAGGGTGGATTTCAGAGTGTAGTCCAAGGCATGCAGTGTCTTAGTGCTTCAATAAAATATCATCATCATTATGATTATCATCATCATTATCATCATCTAAAGATATGAGAGATTTTGGGCATTTATCCTGCCCCCTCACAAAGAAAAGGACTTGTGCTAGCAAATCACCACTATCAAAACTTGAATTTGTGTCATTTGGATTATAGGGTAGACATACTATCTTATACACAATAACACTGGACTGAGAAACCAAAAACCTGTGGATTGAGATCATTGCAAACTTCTAATATCCTAAATATTAAAAAAGAAGCACCATTAACAGTGAAGTGCTCTTGTAAACAACTGTTAACTAATATTTAAAAGTGAAGGTAAGTGTAAACAAGGGTGACTACTTCTGTACTCCAATATTTCAAATATCCTGCTTCCTCACTCTCTTGGACACAAATACATTCATAAAGAAGTTATTCGAATATCCAAATAATCTGTGACATGACAGTAGATCGCACATCCCATGTCTATCATTAAGTGTAACATGTTAACCTCTTCATCATCTGTTGCAATGAGTTTTAGCAAAAAAATTTGGGTGCATATTTCTGTTTAAAATAAAAAGATTATGAAGATGCATTGCTATTTCTATGACATAATTGTTTAAAACACTCTATTTAAAACATTAATATTTCTTTTCAGGCTCCACCAGCATTCTTGCCTCTTCGCCGACGCAGAGGTACTTTCTCTGGTTCTCGTTATTTTACCCATGATTTGCCACTACCAACAGATGAATGTGAAGAGGAGTTTTTGGAGAGAAATAAAGGCAGGACAGCCAGTATGTCAGGTGGACGGTTCTCCTTACGGTTTCGTGGAAGAGCTGCTACTGCAACAGACTGTAGTGGTCCAGCACATCAACAATGTCTTATCTCTAGAGCATGTTCCCTTCAGGCTAGGCATACTACTGCCAATGTCTGTATGAGCCCTTCTCCATCGTATCCATATCCTATTTTGCGTCAGTTTTCCTCGCCAACAATGCAGCCAAGTGGTCATGTGGATAGCTGTAGGTAATTAACTCATTTTATTTTCTAGCAAGAAAATATTTATTTTATAAAATCATAGAGATTACAACTAATTCATATTAATATATGAGGAGTGACATTTCAAAATGAGATAAGTCCACATAAATTTTTTTAAGCAGGTTTGTGCTATGAAATATGAGCTGCAACAAGCTATGGCATTGCTTTGCTTCAAAATACTATTTTAATCCTTTCTATAAAGCATACATTTTAGCTATGTGTGATTGGAGGAATTTAGTAAGATTGACGTCAAAATTAATTGAAAAAGCTATTTGTAGTCAGTTTTTTGGCACTTCGTCACTTAAATTGTTCTATTATTGAGAACTAGTTTTGGAAGTGGTTCCATCCATTTGCTGTTGCAGTTAGACAGAGTTTGGAAATGGATGCAATGGCTTTCAGAACTAGTCCCTCAATAATATGTAAGTGACAAAGTGTCAAAAAACAGACTACAAATAGTTTTTTCAATAAATTTTAGCCTTTGCTTCCTAACACAATCTATCCAGCATTAAAATTAGTTCAAACTACAATAAGTCCAAATTGTTATGATCATTAATGTATGCTGTACCTTGAAATAAAAATGGTAAAGTGAGAAAGCAAACTCTCCAAACCTTCACAGCAATGGTTTAGGTTGAATAACAGTTATTGTTTTGGTCAACTATTGTCATGTGACAGGTGTGGTGTCCAACAATGTATTTGTGCACTACCCTGTAGACTGTAGTTCAAGTAAAGGCTGAACATGGAAGATATACACGTAGGAAAATCACTTTTCTGAACCTAGAAAATGAAGGCCATAATGAGAAGAAAAGTGGAACAGTGAAAAGGTACTATTTAAAGACAATTTTGTATGTCACTTCTAAGTGAATGGCTTTTATTATAATTACTAGCTGTATACTTCTGCTTTAATGTATGGATTAAATTCCACTTAAGCTATTATATATTAATTTTTTCAGGTACCATTATAGGGACCTGAAATTTTGGAGTGTAAATTGCCTTGTGGACACAAAGTGGGGAGGTTTAAACACTGATCATCCCAACCTTTCTTATCAGAAACAAACAACAAAAATACAGGATTCTCTCACCATTTATGACAAGTTCAGCCCTAAATAAATGCATCATGGATAGAAAAGAAAACTTAATACTGGTTACAAAGTCTTATACTAAGTAAGACGGTCCTGTGGTAACATGTAAGACTACATTCAGAATGTTCTAGGTTTGATTCCTGGCAGCCACCTACTCTGACCATAGGTTTTTGAGTGGTTTCTTTGGATCCATATATTAATGATGGAGTGGTTTTTCATCTACCATAAATTCTTTCATTTTGTTTCCTTCTCATCTCTCAAGTACACTTCTAGCAATGCATGTGCGGGTGCCAGACAAATTGCACCTATGCTTGCTCAAAGGAAAGAGAACTTCCATGGACACAAGAAGGCTGGTTAGTTGATGGTTCATTCATGCTCTAGCAATGGAGCAGGACTTTGAGCCTGGAATAATGACTTCTGCACATCCCTTTGGCCTGTCTGCCTACAGTATATAGCCTCTGTAATTCCATCACTGGTTGGTGGCAGCCACATTGAATCTATATGTAGGTCCAAGAGCATAAAGTGCCCCCTACATTGTGTAAACCTAATCCTACAAAGTCTCATACCAATTGAATGATGCATATAAAGTTGTATTTCTTTGTTAAAAAGAAGTGTAACAGCACTGCAGACCTGATAATAACTCAATTGCTTGTCAATTTGATACACACTATTAAATCAGAAATAAAAAACAACAGAAACTTGCTCTGTGTTCTGAAATTATGATAGTTGGAAGGAGAATGAAACCCTAAATTTTACGTTGATATACTTGAAAGAGAAGGTGATGCAACAATCAACCTAGAAGAGCAAGTTGAGGATAAAGTGTGTGATTGCTTGGAGGAGGAACTTGGATATCAAATACTTTGAAGAAGAGTAACAGGCTTAATATACATTAAAAGTTCAACATTTTAATTAAAGTGTCATAATAACAGACAGTTAAACTACTTTTGATGTTGATATTGTCACGGCAACAGGCATAAAAGTTTTGGCACAAATAAGGAAACAATCGGCGCATAAAATTTCATGGTAATAATGAGCCTTGCTAAGCAGTTAACAATAGTGCGTAGTGTAAACAGATATCGCTGGCAAGCAAGATAACTGAGGTAAAGGACTTGTCACTCAGATAGGGTTTCAGTGTTGGAATGTTCTAGAGATATCTCGATTAACGGAGAATGATTGTTTTTCTTGTTTGCTCCAGAAGGTTCTCGGTTCATGAATTTGTGTATAAAAAGAAGCCATGGCTAGTGATTAGAGTAGTTGTAAACAGTTGTTGTGAAACATGACAGCTGGAAGTGTTATTGTAACGAGAGCTTATGATGTAATCTGCTGTCAACGTTATTGTCATCGACCTTGGTAGACTGATGGTGTATATAACGTAATGCTGCTGTAATCTATAAGAGTATTTCTACGGAAACAAAGGAGATTTTTAATTTCTGCAACTCAGCCTTTTAATTCTATGAACCCACAAAGTCACAATATTTTTCAATTCAAAATGGTTTAATTTTCTAATATCTTCCACAAAAACTGGTTCTTCCAGTTTGTTTATTGCATTTGTTTGTTTGTTTGCATTGCTTTGTTTATAAATGATTTATATTGATTATCTTTCTTATATAATGTTTGAAAGCAAAGCAGAACTTTTCAGATTGTTTAGCAACAAATTAATTTTGACCCTGTTATCAATGGTATAATAAGGTTTAATTATTAATGATTTTGGCTGGACTAATCAATGTCATTTTAAAAATAAGTTGATGAAAGGCACATTATTAAAATAGGTAACAATTTTTACAATAAACCTGACATGGCCTATCACTTGGGAAGCCTTGATTAATAACACACACTGTGAAAGCTTCAAGTCTTACAATTTTGAGTTTATTATAATATCTCAATAATATCTCAAGGAAAGGAAATGTTAAAAAGGATGTGAGTAGGGATGTGGACACACCTAGCAGTAACTCAATCACTAAAGCAACAAATAAGATTGTACAGACCCTAGAAATATTTTATCAGAATGCACAGAGTCAGGGAAATAAGGTACTAAAATATGAAGCATTACGTGATACATACTTTAAAAAGGTACAAGTGATTTGTTTTTGTGAACATTGGTTGCACGAGCAAGAATTAGAGACTATTCGAATTGAAGGGTTTAGCCTAGTAGCCAATTTCTGCCGTAAAAAGTATCAACATGGAGGAACTTGTGTCTTTGTGAGCAAACATACCAAGTCAAAACAAATCCATCAATTTAATCACTTAAATGAGTTAGATTTTGAAGCAAGTATAGTTGAATTACCTACATATCAGTGTGTGTTAGTTTGTATATATCGATCTACTATAGTGAATATCAATTATTTTGTGCAAAGTTTAGAGGAAGTAGTACAAGCCATTGGGTCGAGCAAGAAAATCGTCATAATAGGGGACTTAAATTTTGATTTTGGTAAAAAAATTAGATAGTCGATTAACAGATTTACTGACTTTAAATTTAAAGAGAGTCGATTAATGACACTAAACAACACTTACTTTTAAATTTTTCCGGAACATGTTTCAGAGGCTTTGCCTCTATTTTCAGCCGGCCATCGACTCAAAAATCAGGTGGTATGATTTTCACTTCTTAAAGACTTGTTAGCCCAATTACTGACGCTAGGTTCCCTTCATCCTACCGTGAGTAAACCAACTAGAGTAACAATACATTCAGCCACAATTTTAGACCAGATTTTAATACCCAATGATTTTACTAATACTGTCATACAAGTTATTGATACAGGTTTTTCTGATCACTATGCATTATCAGCTACCTTAAATGATTATACTACCATAAAGAGAAACACCAAACAGCCTTTGTTAAAACAATATAGTAGAAATATAAATAAGCATAGCTTAGCAGATCTAAATGCCAGACTTGAAACAGAAGATTGGAGCCCTATATATGCAACAAATGATATCAATGTAATGTATGAATCATTCATAAATAGATTGAAATACCACATGGATATAGTAATGCCAATGAAACTGCGAAAGCTAGGGGAACATAAAAAGAACTGGGTAACAAAGGGTATTTTGAAATCTGGGACAAGGTTAAGATTTTTGAATTCTTTGAGGAAAAGGGGAACTGATCCAGACTTAGAACAATACTTTAAGAAATATAAAGAGATATATAATAAAGTTTTAATACAAGCAAAAAAGCAGTATAATAGTGAATTTATCAATAATGCTGAGAATAAACAAAAAGCCATGTGGAGTATAACTAAAAAGCATTTAAAGCAAAGTAATGGGATTAAGAACATATCTATTAGGTTACCAAATGGTTCACTGCCTGAAGATCCTCAAGTAATAGCCAACGTATTTCAAACTTACTATAGCGAGATGGTGGAGAGATTAGTTGGGAATCAGCCTTGTAATTTAAATAGGGAACACATAAACTCAGTTGGAATGTGTATGTTTCTAACACCGGTGACAGAGGCAGAAATTAATACAATGCTGAAATCTCTAAAAAATAAACCAAGTGAAGGACATGATCAGGTACCTATAACAGTGTTCAAATACTGCAGTAGTGTTTAGGATAAAGTACTAAGTTATTTAATTAATAAATCTTTTGAAGCCAGACAATTTCCAGATGTACTTAAAATTGCCAAAGTAAAACCAGTTTTCAAAAAAGGTGATAGAGAAAAAGTCGAAAACTACAGGCCAATATCGATTTTACCAGCCTTATCCAAAATTATAGAAAAAGCTATGCTAGTAAGATTTAATTCGTTTTTGGAGAAGCATAATGTAATTAACCCTGCACAAAATGGGTTCTGTAGAGGAAAATCCACAACATCAGCAATTTTTGAGTTTACAGATCATATATTGGAGGCTATTGACAATGATAATAACTGTACAGGCTTACTAATAGATCTAATCAAGGCATTTGACATGATTCACCATGAAATTCTGTTACAAAAGCTGTACTATTATGGGATAAGGGGAATAGTATGGGATTGGTTCCAATCATATTTAAAAAATCGGAAACAAATGGTGGAAATCACAAATGTCAATGAGCGGAATGTCATACGTAATCACTATTCAAAAATGAAACAAATTAAATATGGAGTTCCCCAGGGAGCCATACTAGGACCCATCCTCTTTTTAATATTCATAAACGACTTCCCAAATTATTTAAATCCAACTTGGGTAACTATGTTTGCTGACGACAAAATGTTATAATAAAGGGAAATGAAAATGCAAAACACATAACCAGTAAAATTGAAACTTGGTTTGCTGAAAACAAATTGCTTATTAATAGAAACAAATCTTCAGCAATATCATTTCGCCACAAACAAAATAAAAATGTTGGCAAACCTGACATCAAGTTGTATGCTACGTGTGTTTCTTATAAGACAGAAGCAAATTTTCTGGGAGTATGGGTAGATCAGCATTTAGACTGGGAAGCACACATAAAATATCTAGTAATAAAGTTAAATAAATTCTACTTCTCATTAAGAGTAATAAAAAATGAGTTGAATGCAAGTGACATGAGAACCTTATATTTTGCATATGCAGAAAGTCTAATGAGGTATGGCATTATATTTTGGGGGGATAGTAAAGACAGTCATTTGGTTTTTAAAGTACAAAAAAGGATTGTTAGATGCCTAATATCAGGAAAAAAATATGACTCCTGCAGGAACTTCTTTAAGGAATTGAAAATCTTGACTCTGCCCAGTCTGTATATATACTGTTTGCTATGTTATACAAAACAAAACCTTGAAAATTTCACCACAAATAATCAAATACATCATCATAACACCAGAGGTAAAACAGACTTAAGAACAATAACACATAGAACTACACTTTATTCCAAAGGTGTTAGATATTCAGCAGTCACTCTGTATAATAAACTACCGGCCAATCTGAAAAACATAAAATCCATGTGGTGTTTCAAGCTATCGTTGAAAGAAATTTTATTAAGTGATTCATATTATGATATAAGTGAATTTCTAGATACACTGTAGCTGGCCATATAATTGTATATATTTGTGATGCATTTTAAATGCTGTGTAGTTGCAGAGCCATAAAACTACATATATATTTATGAGTTCATGCTTAGATCTTATTAATTACACTTGATGCAACTTAGTTTTTATACTTATATTATTTGTATTGTTCTAAATATTTGTATTGACGTATCTAATGTCATTGTATTGACTTAACGGATGAATAAAACTACTACTACTACTACTACTACTACTACTACTACTACTACTACTACTACTCAAAATATCCTCCTTAATTATGATTTATATTACATTGTTAAATAATGTTTGGACATTTCTCAAAGAAACTGTTTGTGAAACTTCTATAAGTGACTGATTTTGATTGTATTGTTTAAATAATTGCTTAGGAATGTTTTCCTCAGCTATCAATTATTTGGGTAAAAGAAAAGTAATTTTTAATAGAATCTTGCATTATTTCTGTATGAATTAGTTTCAAAACACAATTTGTCCCTTTGGTTGGTGCAAAATTAAACAAGTCCACAGATTTTCAGAATTCAACTAGTAACTCTTTTAATAAAGAGTGAAATATTCCCCAAAATAACCTATTCTTTTACATTTATTACACTTAATAAGTTCCTGTACTTAAATTATAAATGATAATTATAGAACTTAACTCAATATTAATTTTTTTCTTCTCCTGTAAAATTTATATATATAAATTTTACAGGAGAAGAATATATATGGTTAAATAGAGTCAACCTGAAAAATTCAATGCCATGGAGATCCATGGTTCAAATCCTGGCTATGGCATTGAACTTTCTGGTTGACTCTATCTAAAACCTTAGCCTATATACGGCTAGTGAGAAGAAATTATTAATGTCCACCAATTAACTTATATTTGTGGTTGGTTTATTGACACTCGTCACTTACTTTTTCATATATTTATGAGAGACTAGTTTCAAAGGCCCTGGCCTCCATTTTCAATCTCTTCCCAACTGGCATCTGTTGTTATCTGCTCTCTCTGGTGGTGGAACTATGAACTTTTTTGTCAAATTATCTGCTGGCGGGATTTCAAAGTTCATTACGCGATCCTTATTTTTCCAGATGAATATGTTCTCCCATGTTGTCAATCTATTTTGGTTTATCACTCCTTTTAATAATTTTGGATTTGGATCAATGTCATGGTTTTCATTCCAAAAATGAAATGCTACTGCTGACTTGTCTTCTTGTTTCAATCTGATGTTTCTAAAGTGTTCTTTGACTCTGGTTTTTAAATTTCTTTTTGTTTGACCTATGTAGCATTTTTCACAATTCTTGCAATTTATTTGGTATATTCCAGATTTGTTACCTGAAGGAATTTCATCTTTTGTTTTTGAATTTAGTAATTTTAAAATTGAGTATCTATTAGTAGGTGCCAAGATGATATTTTGTTCCTTGAATATCTTTTTAAATTTATTAAATGTTTTTGGATGATATGTGAATGAACTGAATATGCTGTTGCTTTCTTTTTCTTTAATAAATGTGGTTGCTTCCTTAATGGTTTTCTTTAGTTTAGATTTTCTAATTTTCTTCAACACCAAACTTTTGTTGTATCCGTTTTCTTCTGCTATGTGTATTATTGCTTTTTGTTCCTTGAAATATTCTTCTTTTTCCATGGGTATGTTGACTAGTCTGTGTGTAAGGCTGTTTATTATTGCATGTTTATGTGTAATTGGGTTGTGGCTATTATTTTTTATATAATTTTCTGAATGTGTTGGCTTCCTGTAAATTCCAAATTTTATTTTTCTATCATTCCTGATGATATTTAGATCCAAGAAAGGTAGTTGTCCATTGATTTCCTTTTCTATTGTGAATTTGATAGTCCTTTCTTGCAGATTGAGTAATTTTAATGCATCATCTAAATGTTTATTAACTTTAAAGAGAGTCGATTAAAGACACTAGACAACACTAGACACTAGCCGGCCGATGATAGAGGCAAAGCCTCTGAAACTAGTTCCGGAAAAATTTAAAAGTAAGTGTTGTCTAGTGTCTTTAATCGACTCTCTTTAAAGTTAATTTATCATAACAACACTGTTTTCAACACTTCCAAGAAAGTAATCTAAATGTTTACTTGGTACAATTGCAAAGATGTCGTCAACATATCTATACCAAACCTTGAAGATCAATGGGAAGGACTTTTTAATTTGTGTTTCAAATGCACTCATAAATAAGTTAGCCAAAAAAGGTGGAAGTGGATTGCCCATTGATAATCCTGATTTCTGCTTGTAGTGTTTTCCATTAAAGCTAAAGAAGTTTTGTTCAATGCATATTTTTGTTAGAGAAATATATTCTTCTGCTTCTATTGCTTCCATATCAATTGTAGCTAGCCATTTTTTTAACACAGTCTGCAATTTTTCTGTTGGTATGCTTGGAAATAAAGATGTGACATCAAATGAAACCAGTCTGTCATTTTTGTCCAAATTTATATCTTTGATTTTTTCTACTAAATCTAAAGAGTTTCTTAAATTTGCACTTTCAAATTTTGGAAAACTATTAAATTTACTTAGTAACCATTTGGCTAAATTATATGTGGGGGCATTTATGCTACTAGTAATAGGTCTCATGCCTTTCCCTGTTTTATGAATTTTTGGCAGCCCATATACTCTTGGTAATGTTGGATTATCTACTTTAATTTTGTGCAATTCTTTTTTGTTGATTATTTTGCTCTCTTTTAGCGTTTTATTTGTGGTTTCAATGCAGTACTTTAATGGATTAGTTTCTACTTTTTGGTAATTACTGTCTTCTAACAAATCTTCCATCCTCTTTGTGTATTCTTCTTTTTCCAGAATTACTAGTTTATTTCCCTTGTCTGCTTTAGTATAAATAACCGGTTTCTTTTTAAGAGCTTTTATGATTTGGTTACTAAAATTCTTTTTCTTTTCATTTTTAATCTCTTCTACTATTTTGGAGCATTTGTTTTTTACTGCTCTGTTTTTTAATGCTCCAAAATAGTAGAAGAGATTAAAAATGAAAAGAAAAAGAATTTTAGTAACCAAATCATAAAAGCTCTTAAAAAGAAACCGGTTATTTATACTAAAGCAGACAAGGGAAATAAACTAGTAATTCTGGAAAAAGAAGAATACACAAAGAGGATGGAAGATTTGTTAGAAGACAGTAATTACCAAAAAGTAGAAACTAATCCATTAAAGTACTGCATTGAAACCACAAATAAAACGCTAAAAGAGAGCAAAATAATCAACAAAAAAGAATTGCACAAAATTAAAGTACATAATCCAACATTACCAAGAGTATATGGGCTGCCAAAAATTCATAAAACAGGGAAAGGCATGAGACCTATTACTAGTAGCATAAATGCCCCCACATATAATTTGGCCAAATGGTTACTAAGTACATTTAATAGTTTTCCAAAATTTGAAAGTGCAAATTTAAGAAACTCTTTAGATTTAGTAGAAAAAATCAAAGATATAAATTTGGACAAAAATGACAGACTGGTTTCATTTGATGTCACATCTTTATTTCCAAGCATACCAACAGAAAAATTGCAGACTGTGTTAAAAAAATGGCTAGCTACAATTGATATGGAAGCAATAGAAGCAGAAGAATATATTTCTCCAACAAAAATATGCATTGAACAAAACTTCTTTAGCTTTAATGGAAAACACTACAAGCAGAAATCAGGATTATCAATGGGCAATCCACTTTCACCTTTTTTGGCTAACTTATTTATGAGTGCATTTGAAACACAAATTAAAAAGTCCTTCCCATTGATCTTCAAGGTTTGGTATAGATATGTTGACGACATCTTTGCAATTGTACCAAGTAAACATTTAGATGATGCATTAAAATTACTCAATCTGCAAGAAAGGACTATCAAATTCACAATAGAAAAGGAAATCAATGGACAACTACCTTTCTTGGATCTAAATATCATCAGGAATGATAGAAAAATAAAATTTGGAATTTACAGGAAGCCAACACATTCAGAAAATTATATAAAAAATAATAGCCACAACCCAATTACACATAAACATGCAATAATAAACAGCCTTACACACAGACTAGTCAACATACCCATGGAAAAAGAAGAATATT
Source organism: Mantis religiosa (assembly GCA_030765055.1). Lineage (NCBI taxonomy): Eukaryota > Metazoa > Arthropoda > Insecta > Mantodea > Mantidae > Mantis > Mantis religiosa. Next base: position 206,865,635 of record CM060947.1, on the reverse strand, counting down.
TCAAGGAACAAAAAGCAATAATACACATAGCAGAAGAAAACGGATACAACAAAAGTTTGGTGTTGAAGAAAATTAGAAAATCTAAACTAAAGAAAACCATTAAGGAAGCAACCACATTTATTAAAGAAAAAGAAAGCAACAGCATATTCAGTTCATTCACATATCATCCAAAAACATTTAATAAATTTAAAAAGATATTCAAGGAACAAAATATCATCTTGGCACCTACTAATAGATACTCAATTTTAAAATTACTAAATTCAAAAACAAAAGATGAAATTCCTTCAGGTAACAAATCTGGAATATACCAAATAAATTGCAAGAATTGTGAAAAATGCTACATAGGTCAAACAAAAAGAAATTTAAAAACCAGAGTCAAAGAACACTTTAGAAACATCAGATTGAAACAAGAAGACAAGTCAGCAGTAGCATTTCATTTTTGGAATGAAAACCATGACATTGATCCAAATCCAAAATTATTAAAAGGAGTGATAAACCAAAATAGATTGACAACATGGGAGAACATATTCATCTGGAAAAATAAGGATCGCGTAATGAACTTTGAAATCCCGCCAGCAGATAATTTGACAAAGAAGTTCATAGTTCCACCACCAGAGAGAGCAGATAACAACAGATGCCAGTTGGGAAGAGATTGAAAATGGAGGCCAGGGCCTTTGAAACTAGTCTCTCATAAATATATGAAAAAGTAAGTGACGAGTGTCAATAAACCAACCACAAATAATTTTTATATTAATTTTGACGTCACTGTTACTAAATTCCTCCAAACACACATTATATTTGTGGACTTATCACATTTTAAGAAGTTACTCCTCACATCTGATAATGAACAGCCCATATTGCAGTTTCTATTTATAAGGGTAGTCAATGATGATTGATTGTTTTAACACACAGAACCCATGTGCAGACAAACTTTGAAAAATTAAATGCCACAGCCAGGATTTGAACCATAGATCTTCTGTTCTATGTACAGAACTTATGAGTTGTAAGTCACCATTGGGGTATGAGCTCTTGAATTTGAGATTTCCTTGCAGTCTACCAGAAAAATGTGAGAGAGTTGGGGTTTTAATGCTGTACCGGCATGTTGGCATGGTAGCATTAGTGCTAGAGCAGCAGCACTAGAATAGAAGATTAATGGTTCACATCCCAGCTATGGAACTGAATTTTTTATTTCCAGTTCTACCTTTCAAAATGCTTATTTTTTGGAATACTGAATTGTACTTCAGTCATTATTAATGTGTAACCTCAAACTTCAGAACTTTGATCCTCTGCGATGCTACTCTTATTGTTGAGCTAGCATGGTGACCTGAATATAAACACATTAAACTCTCTTTCTATTCACATACCCTGAAAGAACTTCATGGAATTATTAGTATTTGAGATATCATACTTACAGTATGGCAAATACTTTTTTAATTTGTATAAATTATATTTAGCCACTATTAGGTTTAATTTATTTTATCATTTTTCTTGCAACACACCACATATATGTAGTATTAACTTTACTAACTTAAATCATGCACTAAAAATTCAATGTTGATCATGAGAATACTTTAACAGTAGTATAAATATAACTACTCAAATATTAGTTAATTTTTTTCACACTGTCACATTTAAATTTTGAGGGACTAATTTTGGAAGCAACTGCTCCCAAAGCCAGTCCTTCAAAAATTAAAAACTAAGTGACATAATGTTGAGTAGATTATCTTTAATTGAACCACAAATTTCCTGTACTGTCCTTTTATAAATTAAAGAATATAATATTTGCGAAGAATAGACTCATGTCTATAGCTTGTTTTGTTTATGCATTCTGAGAATGCAATAATTTAGGTTGTTGCTGCAGAATGTCAGCATCAGTGAAAGCTTCATATAGGTTTTTATTAAAGTTCGACAATCTGGAGCCAAAAGTTAATCAAGTTGCTTTGTTTGGGCAAAGTGTATGTTTTAGCACACACTGTTTAGAACTTTTCTTCAGTAAAGATTTCTTAAATGTTTTACTGTTTTCAAAAGTTGCATCACTTGAAAACAAATGTCCACACTTATACCTCTTTCACATGCAACACAAAATAACATGGTCCTAACCATAGTAAGCACACCTTCACTTTTATGTGCGTATGTACATTGAATAGATAACTGTAATTTTACTGGTGGCATTTTTCTACAAGTGAACCTGAAGTTTAACTACAAGTACGGGAATCAAAACCTAATGTAAAACCATTCAACATTCACAATGAAAACTGAACTGGAACACAGAGTGACTGAATAATTTAAGCTTAAAAGCTTCCAGCTCTGACACAGAGATGAACTAAGATTTCAGGATGTTCAATAATATATGCAAGAGCAATGTGCATACATAATTGGTCTTGGGTACTACTAAGCCCACATGTCTTATCTTTGTAGACAATAATTTAGAATAAGATCTGTTATGGTCATGGAATTGTTTGCAGAAATTTCCATGACTGTTTGTTATCCATCAAATTATTTGTTATTCTTGGTTTTTATTTTTATATAAGTAAGTAAATAAAGTTTTATATATATATATATATATATATATATATATATATATATATATATATATATATATATATATACAATTGCAGTTATAAAATATGAAGTTAATTTATGAAAATATCCAAAATATGCAAAAGCATACACTATAACATTTACATTTTCAGACTTGGGAGATATTATTTCCTATACATATTAAAATATGCATATGTTTTAATCAAAAAGAAAAATGTTATGTAACAACCATGCTCTACTAATAATATCTTAGTGTGAATACAAAATATAGAAATATTTTTATCAACAATAAAATAATTAGCATTATCAAGTTGTGCTTTAATGTTCACTGTATCCATTTGGATTCGAACATATACTAATTTTTATTCTCTTGTTATTTTTATCTGTTTTAGATCTAGAGGATTTACACATCTTGAAAACTCTGTGCAACAAGGCAGCTTGCTGCGTCGTTTATTTTCCGTCCATTCCCAAAGGTAAATATGTGTTTTAGTTAATGGTAATTATGATACAGTAGTACAGTTTCCTATTCATTGTGACTCAAAGCAACAAGTGTAGTATTAATATAATTTTGAGTCAAACTAATACTCAATGCTCCACTTATTGCTAGAATTGACCTAGAACGCGTTTCGTTAGGATCTTCCTAACATCATCAACTGTTGTTGACTAATAGATGTTGGTTTGGTAAATTCCTTGGAGGCAATAGGTGCATCTCTGTCGGTATCTTGATGAACTTGAAGTTTGGGTTTTCTTCAAAAGTAGTGTCAAAATTAAACAATTTTCTTTCATATTTCATCATGAAGATTTTTTCCCACGTGGTTAATGCAGCTGGACCTTGGACACTTTTTAATAAGTGTGACCCGCAAATGTTATATCATGTAATTTCTGTAAGGATAAGTAGCCCAAGCTACTTCTATGAATTTAGATCACATATGCCAATATTTCAAATACAAAACACGTCAGAAAGATGACTTTCACATTCAAAGTTGTAGAACGGAAATCTTCAGGTCTAGTGCTATCAATAAAGGTATTAGGTTATACAACAGGCTACCAGAAAATATTAAACAAATGAAGAGCCTTATACATTTTAAAAAGGGAGTAAAACTCTTTTTACTGCAACATTCCTTTTATTCTGTAAAAGAGTTTTTAAATGTTAATTAGTTTTAAGTGATTGTAAATAATGACAGTGGACAGTAATGTAATTTTTATACTATGACGTGTCTGATATCAATCAAAAGGACAAAATAAATTGAACTGAATTAAATCATGAAGTAGAGTAAACTCCACATTTGTGAATTACTTTTATATAGCATTTCTCTATGGTAATATATAGAATAAAAAGAAGTATTTCAGAAAGTGGAGTGCCATTGTTACTAAAATTAGGCAAGTGAGTCAACCTTGTATATACTTTTCTCCACTTACAAGTTTTTTATGAAGACTAGTTTCTGGGGACTTCTCCCCTATCATCAGTTCTGTGGTTGACTGATGATGCATCCAGTGTCTGCATCTGGCTTGGTGTCGTGCTGCCATCTAATGTCCTGGTATGTTTGATGACGTCATCTACCGCGGGAATTTCAAAATTCACCTCTTGATGAATTTTGAAATTCCACTCTTACAAACTGCAGATGACCATGCACAGTTATGTGTTTTCTACTAAAATTAATTGACACAAATGGAATATGATGAAGAACAGTCATATAAAACCACTTTTAGTGACAAGGTTACTATATTAGTGGAAAAGTAAACAGGAGGAATTCTGATTCATTTTGAAGGTTGAATGTGACTTTCCTAAGCTAAATGTATTTTCTGGCTCAATTGGACCTTCAGGTTTGAAAATGAAAGTAAAGAATTAAAAATTAAATACTGGATGACATGGTATGAAAAACCCAACTACCATAGTTTATTAATTGATTTGGATATCACTTTTACTAAACTACTCCAAACATAGATCATTTTATGCCATTTTAAAATAGAAATAGTATCATCCACTATCTTTCAAGAAAACACAGTTACCAGTACAAGTTATCTTGATATGCTAATTGGGTGGCTGTTTCCACAATTGGCAGTAGAAGAGAGTAAATTTTTTTAATAATATGAAAATGTAGAATCAGACTGAAAAATTCAATGACATAGCAGGGATTTGAGTTGTGCATGACCTGGTCTCTTTACACTTGTTCTAACCTCTGAGCTAATATGCCAACATGCCAGCATGACATCAAATTTTCTAACTGACTCAGATTTTTCCGGGTAAACTACTAGAAGATCTCATTAGATTATTCTTAATAACTAAAGGTCTTTGAAGCTATATAGATTATTGAAAATGGAGTAGAGGGGAGAAAGGTATATTAAAATTTATGACAAAGCAGGAATGGAAGAGTTGGCATAGTTCAGAACAGGAGTGATGTATTTATGTGGGATAAGGAATGGGTATAATAAGGAAAATTGTCCAATATGTGGAGAGCAGACAACACATGGTATTGTATTTTAGAATGCAAGCAAATTAAAATTTGGAGGGACGAGTTCCTTTTGTGAAAGTGGGAAAGATATAAAGAATATTAAAGTTAAGATCAGAGAAAAATGTAAAAAAGCTGGGAAAGTTTATAGGTAAAGTGAGACAAAAATGGCTTTGGAACGTGGATAGTATTAAGGGAAAGAATAATGGAGATAATTTGATTTAGGTATAAAAGAGATTTTAACTTTATGGACAGAAGATCCATTATATGGATAACCTGATGTTATAAATAATGAAGGAATAGAGGTAATGCAGCTCCTAAAATTAAAGACATTTAAAATTATAGTGGAATTGCAGTAATAAGTTATAGTAATACTGTATTAATTAACTTTTTATTCATGTTTAACTGCTATATTTAAGTATTATAGTTATAAAGAAATGTCTTACATATTGTAACGTTCACGGATGCACAACTGGCAGGTAAATTACACTTTGCCATTGAACATCACTAGAAGGGTGGGGGGGGGGGGGGAAGTTCAGAAAGGAGATGTTCCTACCAAGGTCTGGGTTACCAGGCAGGTTTGGCTTAATTTAAAATTGGTCATGTAGTTCTAATTAAATAGTGTTTATTCTAGAATCTACAACAGAACGATTACTACTACGGAAACTACCCAAAACCAAAAGACATTATTTATAAGAGGACAACTGTGGCTTTTACCTGACCTAAGGTTCCTGTTCCTGGCTTCATGATGTTCATTCTTGGAGATTATAGACATGGCGGTCAGAGAATCAGGCGACACAGATTTTGGTAGCACATGCGAGGCTTCTCCCGCCTGAGCCAAAACTCAGGGGTTTAAACGTAGAAATTCTGCCAAAGCAGTGACTGACTCAATGCTTCGTCGCTCCGTCAGCAGGGCCTTCGACCTCCACCTAACGGCCCAGCGTGACTTGCAACCTACGCGACCGGATGTTGCGTGTACCGATATCATTCCATCTTCCAAATATACAATTTTTACCAATTTTGTCTTTTTCGAAAATGTATCAAAATATTAACGTCACAATATTATGTCTAATTATGCAACTTCTGTATTGAGAAATAAATATTCATTAAATTTCATACTTCAAGTCCTGAGCTTCAGATTAGACCACTATTAGGCAAATTAATGGAAATTGATAGTTCTTTCACAGTAGCTGTGTGTAGGACATAGTATGGAAAGTTAAGTACTTACAGCATAGTAAGTCACCATTAAGATGCATTATTTCACGTGTATATGAGATCTCCTAGTGGTTTACCAGGAAAAATGTTAGTCAGCTGGAGAATTTGATGCCAGGCTGGCATATTGCGATGGTAGCTCAGAGGTTGCAGCAATTGCATGGAGACCGGGATATCCTTGGTTCAAATCTAAGCTAAGGCATTGAATTTTTCAGTCTGACTCTAGCTTTCCAAGGTTTGTCATACAAACAGTGCAGTTTTCATTATTATATTTTATAATATTTTTTTTCACATACATTTTATTTATTTAAGTATGTCATCTATTTTACATCATATATATGTATCTAGTTTATGGAATTGTTGTAAACTACATTGTAATTTTTATAGCTGACAAATAAAGAAAATAATATAAATAATATATAATCATATATTAAATCAGCACAAGGCAATATATTTAAAAATCTCTTGAAAAAATACCTCATAGATAAATGTTTATACAGCCTAAGTGAACTATAATTGTCTTATATTCTTGTTGTAATTATTATACCTATTTCTTATATATAAATCTCTGTAAAGTTTAAGGGAATTAGAATTGTACTATATTATTATTACTCTATACTGATGTAGTTATTATATACTTACTAGTCTAGGAATATGTAAATATTGTAAAAAATGGGTAAATATTAGCTAAAATAACTCTGTATGCAATAGTTGTACTAATTATGTAACACAATAATTGTTAAGGTTAATGTAAATGGAAACTCCTCAAACAACGCTAAATACTCATGTACATACTGTAACTTTGTGGGTTCGTGAAATTAAAAGTTCAATTGCACAAACTCAAAATGTTCTTTATTTCCACCGACTTACAGTTGAACACTTGCCAATTACACAGAATTACGTAATGCACACAATTACGATTCACCAGTTCATCCATTACAGTTCCACTGCACGTTCACATTTACGTACACTCTTCCGATGCACGTACACAGTCTTCTCGTCTGCACACTAGCACGGCGCTCCTACGCGGCTCGCCAAGAACTGACTCAACTCACTCACAGCAGCCCTTTTTATAGGAATATCGCTGTCTTCTCGAAGTCTCTCGTTTCAGTGAATCACCACGAAGGTTCCAGACGGCAGGGGAAGGGGGAAGAGGCAGCCAGCGACAAGTGACACTTCCCTAATCATCCCCTCAGTTAGTGACTGAGATAAATGGGTGGGTGTGGCCCTGAATACTTCACGTCTGACCCTCCTGCTGGCCAGTTCTATAGGGAGTTCCGACATTCGGGTGACAATACTTTAGAATGTGACAATGTCTAATGCTTGTAACTCACAAGTTTACAGACAATAAAGATTATTATGAGAAATCATATACAGGCTGTATATGAATATTGGGGTCTTAACTCTTTATAATATATATGACATTCAACTTACAGTTATAAATAATATGTCAAATGAAAAAGCAACTTAGTTTTACCAAGAACCTTATAAATGTTCAATGTGACTATCCTTTGTCACACGGCATACATCAAGTCTATAGTCCAGTTCTTCCCAAATATTGATAAGTGTGTATTCAGTAATTGTAGCAACAGCTGCTTTAATCCGGTTTCTTAATTCAGGGAGGTCAGCTGGTAGCAGAGACACGTACACATGATCCTTAATGAAGCCCCAAAGGTGCATGGCGTTAGGTCAGGAGAACGTGGAGGCCATACATAGCAAGCCCTGTCATTGGGACCGTTGTGGCCTATCCAGCGCTCGGGTACAGTGACGTTCAACCAATCGACGTTCGTTATGCCAGTGAGGTGGCGCACCATCTTGCTGAAAATGAAGTTCTCTGGCTCATTTTCTTCCAACTGAAGAAAGAGCCATTGCTCTAGCGTATCAAGGTAAGAGGTGCCAGTTACAGTAGGTTCACCAAAAAAAGAAAGGCCCATAAACTTTTCGCCGGGATATGGCACAAAAAACATTTACTTTAGGGGAATCTCATTGCACTTGTACCATCTCGTGAGGATTTTCTGAGCCCCAGAAGCGCACATTATGAGGGTTAACATGTCCACTAAGGTGGAAGGTCGATTCATCACTGAAGACAAAACGATCCATAAAATCGTCATCGTCATGAAACATGTTGTTTGCGAAGTTTGCATGTAATCCGTGGTCTGTCGGCTTTAAAGCCTGTAATAACTGTAAACGGTAAGGACGTAGCTGTAAGCGTTTTCTTACAACTTTCCAAATAGTCGACACAGGAACTTGTAATTCATGACTAGCCTTCCGGACTGATTTCTTTGGGCTACGAGTGAATGACTCTCTCACTCGCTCAACAGTCTCTTCACTTACTCTTGGTCGTACTGTGCTCTTCCCTTTACAAAGGCAGCCAGTATCTTCAAACTGATGATACCATCTACGAATGTTATTATCACTAGGAGGATCACAACCGAACTTCATGCAGAATGCATGTTGCACAGTAACTACAGATTTGGTCTTTGCAAACTGCAAAACACAAAATGCTTTCTGTTTACTAGTCGCCATCTTTGTTACTTCTGCTGTCTTTTTTTTTTATAGTGGATTGCGGCAGAAACATTGCAGGCACATGCACACTGGTGCCAACAAACAAAATAGTTTGAGTTGCTTTCTCATTTGACATATCGTTTATAACTGTAAGTTTAATGTAATAAATATTATAAAGAGTTAAAACGCTGATATTCATTTATATACACCCTGTATAAAAATGCTTTGCTAATGTGCACTAAAGTGTAATATTATAGTACAAATCAAGAATACTTGTGTAAACACAAAAATCACTTGTGAACTTAACACAAACTTTGGTGAGACTGAAGCTTGTACATGAGGCGCATTATACAAATAGCAGTATTATAAGTAGTAATGTGCATAATATCTTCTATAATTCTGAAAACATAACACAATGTTTTAAATTTGTAGGTCAGTGGGTGGAGCCATAGAAGCCAGCAGCAATCCAGTACCTGAGAAAAATTTACTTAAAAGACTTATGTCCACAACATCTAATAAGTAAGTTGTTTTATACAATCTATATTGATTTACTTTAACAGTAGTAGGTAGTTTCTTAAATTAAGGAGTAGTGTATTTAATGTAAGAGCTTAGTTACTAACTGAAATTAACTTTAAAATATATCTATTATGTAATTTCTAAAACTATCAGGTGTTCTTGTACTTCATTGCCTGATGATAATATGTAGCCTATAAATCTACATATGGAATTCAAATGGAGGCAAGTAACAGGAAGTTTTCCAAAGAGAACTGAATAAGTAAAGTGGATCATTTAGATTCCCATGTATGAAATGTAGCACATATTTAAGAAAGAGGTAACTTTATGCCATTTCACGGAAATAAGAAAGTGTGTTTAAATATTTTTTTTTCTATTATGCAGAGCATCAACAAAAGCAACAACAGTGAATAAAAATATTGGCTGTAAGGCATGAAGATTTCAAAGTAAAATTGGTCTCAGTTACTAATACTTAGTATACATTCCTCATTTTCCCTGGAATCATTGTATCAAACAGCATATTTCACATACGTGTCTTAAAATACTTTCTGTAATTTTAATTAATAATGACTTGTAAGTTTTGGTGATGCATATAGATCTTTAGAGAGGTCTTCTAAAATAAATTATATTCTACAGTCAGTGAGAAATTACCTTGTGGTTGACACTTGTGTGTTATGTGTCAGTTGGGTAGGGGCTCATCAGATTGCTGACCATTCAAGTAATAAGAATACCTTGCCATTAGAGATATGACATACTTTTGCTTTGCATTCAGTGGATATTTATGCACATTTTTTCATGCAGGTACTGATCTGATCTTCTGTTACCAAGCATTTCATTTAGTTAAACATTTCAATAGTGTTATACACGGTAATTTTGCAAGGATTTAATCATTTTAACTGTCATAATGTATTCAGGACTTTCCTGTCTTTTATATCTCACGGACATAGGTCTTGCTGCTGTAGACAAACTGCAACTAAATATGGTATGGCAGTATAATCGTCAATCACAAGCTAATTTTTCACCAGCCTTAATGGTATCTGTTGTCTGCTATCAGAGCCTGCAGAATGAGTGAATATCTCAGTGCCTTATAGATGGCTCTAGGGTAAAAATGTTAAATATTTGGTTGGAATGACCAACAAGTCTTGTTCAGGGACGTTTTTTCTCAAGTTTTGAGATTCTTTTCATATATGAAGTGGACAGCAGTCCCAAAAAAAGGACTTGAATGGAAGAACAAAGAAGCAGAATCGCGGACTTCAGAGATCCAGATCTCCAACAGGTATAACGTGCTCTCCTCATTACCAAATGAAGAAAACCACCAAAGAAAATCACGAGAAGCCACAACGAACCCAATCAACACAAAAAAGGAAGAGCTTCCAATCTCAAGAAACGTTCTAGTGTTGAGTGATTCGATGTTAGCGCATGTAAAAGTGAACAGTGCAGACACAAAAGTGTATAGGGGCATTAAGGCCAATCAGTTAGCTAAAAAGATCGAAAATCATTGCAAATGCGAAAACTTTATTGAAAAGCCTGAAGTTGTGGTACTGCATGTGGGAACAAATGACTTAAAGATAGCTGGCAACCCAGACGTAGTGTTGGGAGAAGTTTATAGCGCTATTAAGTCTGCTAAGGATAAGTTTCAGAATGCTGTGATTGCTGTGAATAGTGTCCTAAGAAGACGGGATGTGAATTATAACTTTATCAAAGGGGTAAATGAAAACATCAGATGGGCATGTGAAGCTCTTAAAGCTGTTTATGTAGATGTGGACAAGTATATAGACCTCTCCTGTTTAGGTAAAGATGGTTTGCATCTAAATCGCAAGGGTTCCTGGATAACTGGTCAGGTTATAAATAATGTTATTAATATAATAACCAGACACCAATCTCAGGGAAACTTGGTACTGGATCAGTAGGTGTCCCCAAATTGGGAAATGTTGATAAAACCCTCACTGCGTGTGTACCAAAAATGTCTAATATAAATGAGTTCAATTACTGGTTAATGCATTTAAATTTACAAGGTTCACTCACAAAAATTGATGACCTAAACATACTAATTGATGAAATGGTGGACACGAAAATTGGAATAATTTGCCTTAATGAACACTGGCTGAGTAAAGATTCAATTTGGCTGCTAAATAAATTAAATGGATTTACTGTAGTAGATTTCTATACCAGGAGCCATTCTGATAGGGGTGGTTCCTGCATTCTAGTACGTGATCACCTAATTGAGCATGCAAAATTAAGACATGATCTTAAGACATTAAGTGCAGATAGCTGTTTTGAATTATCTGCCATTGAAATTATTAACTGGAACTTAATTGTGATCTGTATTTATAGGGTACCTTACTATCATACACTCAAAACATTCCTTAATAAATTTGAACACTTACTAACAAAATTACAGAATGACAAAAAGAAAAAACTAGTAATTACCATGGACTGTAATATTGATCTTTATAAAACTAAATTAAATCTAGGCAGTAACCTAAAAAACATTGTCTGTAAAGAGACAGAAAATGTCAATAAATTGAATAACGAGTTAATAGACTGGTAGAAAAAATTCAAAATCTTAAACTAAAACCTCATGACACTTTAGTATCCTTTGATGTCCGCTCCCTCTTCCCTAGCATTCCATTAGACAAACTTTTGATTCAACTGAAAAAATGGCTAAATTCTATAAACCTGGATGCCAATGCAATAGAAGAATATGTGGCAATGACTGAATTATGTATACATCAAAATTATTTTGTCTTCGATGGAAAATATTACAAACAAATTTCAGGACTAGCTATGGGAAGCCCGCTATCACCATTTTTGGCCAATCTATACATGAGCTTTTTCGAAACACATATTACTAAAGCCTTCCCTCATATGTTTAAAACATGGTACAGATACGTAGACGACATCTTTGCAATAGTGCCCTACAAACTAATAGATGATGCTTTGAAACTACTCAACCTGCAAGAACCCAGCATACAATTCACAGTAGAAACTGAAGAGGACTGTACTCTACCTTTTTTAGACCTTAAAATCAAAAAAGGCAATGAAAAACTAGAATTTGGCATTCATAGAAAAGCAACACACACAGATAATTACATCAAAGCAAATAGTTTCAACCCAATTCCACACAAACATGCAACCATCAACAGTCTGACACACAGATTAGTAAATCTACCTCTCAGCCAGCAAGAATATCAAAACGAATACCATCAAATCTTAAAAACTGCAATTAAAAATGGATATGGAAAAAACCTTGTAGATAAAAAACTAAAATTATTCAAACTTCAAAAGAAATTAAAACAGATCACAGCTCTCACACCAATAAAACAAGAAACTAGATTTGCTAAATTTACTTACCACCCCTGGGCCACAAAAAAGTGCCAATATAACATTGGCACCAAAAAACAATTACAACATTAAAAACCTACTTCACAGTAATAATACTGATAAGATAAAACCAGAGGAAAAGTCAGGCATTTACAAAATTAAGTGTAAAGACTGTGAAAAAATTTACATAGGAAGGACAAAAAGGAACATAGGCACTAGAAAGAAAGAACACTTCAGGCACTTAAGATACAAAAATATTGATAAGTCCGCAATAGCAGCTCATTTCTGGTCTGAAAATCATGAAATTGAAGATAGCACAGAATTACTAAAATACGTACAAAAACATAGTGAACTCGTCATATGGGAGAGGATATACATAGAAAAACATAAAAACCAACTAATGAACTTTGAAATCCCGCTAGAAGAGAATCCCACTTTTCAGTTCATCACTAAATCAACAGATGGCAGCAACAACCCCAGAATTACCCACACCGCTGGATCTAGCGTCAGTCGCACAAGAGCCGTAGATGCAAGCGAAGATTTGCGAAACATGTCCTCAAAATAGGTACGAAAGTGAAGCAGATGTGTTAAAAAATGCGACTCATCTAAAATTTAATAATAGACATTGTTGATACCCATGGCCTAGCTTTTAGACATACTCTCCCCACGCGAGTCACCAAAGCGTCAACAACCTGCATTGATCACATACTAACAAATAAAATTTATGGCAACAACGAATGTACGGTTTTGGAAACGGGACTATCAGATCACAGAGCTGCCCTCATAAGACTACCAGCAATGTATAAAATTAAAAGAGAACCTAAAAGAATAGCTGTCAGACGCATATTTAGCTTAGGAAACATTTTGACTTTTAAAGAAAAAGCTGGAAACATATCCTGGGTCTGGAACAGCGCGGCATCAGTAGATTCAAACTATAACACTTTTCTTAGGGAGCTTCTAAACTGCTTTAATGAATCCTTTCCACAAGTAGCTAAAAAAAAACATATTACATTGGTGTACTAAGGGTATTAGGGTATCTAGCACATGCAAGAGGCTACTCCACAAAATATATAAGACCAGCACAGATACAAATTTTATTCAGTATTACAAAACTTACTGCAAAATCTATAAACGTGTAATTAAGAAGGCTAAACAAATGGCAGTTGAAAAATTCATAAAAAATGCAGATAATAAAAGCAAAGCAACTTGGAAAATAATAAAGGCGGAATTAGGAATAAACAGTACAAACAATTTAGACAATTTAAGTAATATGAGTACTGACACAGCGGAATCATTAAATAATTATTTTGTAAATATTGGTAATCAAATTCGAGATACTCCCCCATCAATGCAAGATGCCATAACTGAATTGTATAATAATAATTGCCTAATGCTAACCCCCCAGTTTCAATTCTCAAATGTTACACCAGGAAAAATTATTGAAATTATCAGTAAACTCAAACCAAAATCCTCCTGTGGCTGGGATGAACTGTCACCATTTCTAATTAAGAAAATAAAACATGAAATTAGCGAACCAATGAGCCAAATAATTAATAATTCCCTAGCTACGGGTATTGTTCCAGAGAGAATGAAATACGCCCTAGTTAAACCCATACACAAAGGAGGGAAGGCCGAATTTAAAAATTTTCGACCTATCTCTATCCTTCCAACTTTCTCCACCATACTTGAAAAGATTGTGCATGCACAACTCATGTCTTATTTTGAACAATTCACCAAGTTAAGTAACTCACATCATGGATTCCGGGAAAAGCACTCAACAATATCAGCCCTAACTACCTTGGTAAATGATGCTTCTAAAATGATAGATAAGAAACAACAAACAGCAGTTCTGATATGTGATAATTCTAAAGCTTTTGATTGCGTCTGCCATGATATATTATTAAAAAAGTTAGAATTCTATGGCATAAGGGGCGTTGCTTTAAATTGGTTTCAAAATTATCTTAATTGTCGTAAACAGAAAACAGTCATTAATAATCTAAAGGGAACTGTTGAATCAAATTGGGAACAAATAAAAACAGGAGTCCCACAAGGAAGTGTCTTGGGACCCCTACTGTATATAATTTACACAAATGACTTACCTAACTCCATAAAGGGGAAAACAATTATGTATGCTGATGACACCTCCATTTTACTCAATGGGCACAACCTAGAGGAGTTAAAAACCAATTTAAGTGAAACTATAACTCGCCTACAGAAGTGGTTCACGAGTAATGGCCTCAAACTTAACACCTCCAAAACATCAGTTATGCAGTTCAGCACTCAAGGAAAGAATTCTGAGAGGTTTATCACAACTGATGCTATAAATCCTACAGAAAACTAAAAAATTTTGGGTATTTTTTTAAATCAACAATTAAAATGGGATGATCACATCCGTTATTTGTCCAAAAGATTAAACAGTGCATCCTTCAATATGAGCTACATAACTAAATTAACAAACCTCGAAACAAGAAAAATAGTGTACTTCAGTTACTTCCACTCTTTGATGACATACGGAATAATACTATGGGGGAACTCTACGGGATGGGAAACGATCTTTAAAAGTCAAAAAAAGATAATTCGGATAATGACTCAATCAAGACCAAAAGTTTCATGCAGAAACCTGTTCAAAAACCTGAAGATATTAACCTTACCATCCCAATACCTGTATGAAATAAATAAATACATCCATTCAAATTTTGATACAATTTATAATTCACAAATGCAACATAATCATGGAACGAGAAATAAAAATAATCTAAAACCACCCATGCACAGATTAGCACTGTATGAAAAAAGCCCACAATATGCAGGAATAAAAATATATAATAAATTACCTGTAAGAATCCGTGAAATGAAAAACCTCAAATGCTTTAATAAAGCAATAAATAACCTACTAATGGACAAAGCCTACTACTCGATTATTGAATATATGGATGATAAAATTGAATTATAATGAAATTTTTTGTCATTTTGTAATTCTAATATTCTGACAATATTATTCCAAGGGCATGTCATAATTATAACAATATTTGTATATAGTTGTATTGATATTATTAGTAATTATATTATTTGTATTATTAGTATTTATATTATTAGTGTTATTGTTATTTTGTGTAATTATTATTATTATTTTAAATTTTCTACTGTTGACGAGTCACCTGTTTACTGAGTTTTTACTCACTATCTGTAAGCGTATGTGACAATAAAGCATCGTATCTTATCTTATCTGAATAAACATTACATATGCCCAACAGCTTTCAAAATCAGAATCAGACTTTATTCACCATATAAGTACATTTTAAGTGGTTCATCAAAAATCATTAAAAAATGCATGTTTATATTTAGACTTTAAACTCCACATAAATATATACAGATAAAAGTCCAGGAGAGGTAAAAACTACTATTACTTTTAGACTCTTCTATCAAATAGACAGTGTTCTGAATAAGGAAGGATTTTGTGGCTTTAATTTTTTCTCTTTCATCTCTTTTATTTGTGAAACTAAATTATTGTACAGTTTTTTATACTTATCTTCTACACACTTATTGATTAATGATAGGGCAGGATAAATGGGATAGAATTCTACAGAGGGGATTAGCCACATCGACCAGACTGATCTTTTGTACCTATGCCCCAAGTGGGGTAACTGCGGGAGGAAGGATGAGGCAAGAAGAAACAGAGGGTGGCCGAACCCCAAGCAGTCACGGCAGTACAGAGGGCAGGGTCCCTGTGATTTCCCATTTGAAACTCCCCAGCAGACCAGTAGAACCAGCATCCCACCTATCACGGCCCAAAACAGTCCACCAGGGAGACTCGGAGTCCGGAAGCCACCATGTCTGAATTCAAAAATACCTGGCAGTCTGGTACAGCCAGCATCCCTCCCATTGGACCCATTAGGCAGGCTGGAAGACCAGAGACCAAGATGTCTGAGCTCGGAAAACTGCCTGCAGGATTAAATAACTGGCATCCCTCCTACCATGTTCCGAAACTAAAGACTGTCCTACCAGAGGATGAAGGTACTTAC
Source organism: Mantis religiosa (assembly GCA_030765055.1). Taxonomy (NCBI): domain Eukaryota; kingdom Metazoa; phylum Arthropoda; class Insecta; order Mantodea; family Mantidae; genus Mantis; species Mantis religiosa. The sequence continues at coordinate 206,849,068 of CM060947.1, read as the reverse complement.
CAGGAGCATATCATTCTGCCATGCAGTACCAAGACACCTACCAATACTGCTACTCTGAAGGAGACTACCAGATGAGAGATGATGTGAAATGACATGGAGGTGAAATGGAGGGACAGGAAGTTCAGGGGATGTAATTAACCTACCCAGCATTCGCCTGGCAATCTGTGCAAACCCCTGAAAAATCCCATAGGCCACGTAGGCCAGCCATGGGAATTGAACACAGACCTCCTGAATGGGGGTTACAGATGAAATTGCTGGATCCATCCCACTCTGTCTACTGATTAATGAACTTTTTGTTCCATTTGTGAAGTAATTTTGGCTCGTTCCAGCATTATGATCATGTATATTGTTTGCATCTTTATAATAGTTTGTAGTAATAGTTTATTATATAATTTATAAACACACACACACACACACACACACACACACACACACACACACACACACACACACACACACACACACACACACACACACACACACACACACACACACACACACAAACACACACACACACACACACACACACACACACGCGCACGCACACGCACACACGCACACGCATGCACATGCATGCATGCACACGCACACACGCACACGCATGCACATGCATGCATGCACACGCACGCACACACATGCACACACACGCACACACACGCACACGCACGCACGCACACACACACACTGAATGGCAAGGCTTTGTTTACAGTTTTAAATGAGTTTTTAAGGTTTCAGGTTTTTCTAAATTTTGGATTATCTGCTATTTATTCTTTTAGCTACTTCCTCTATGGAGTTAAACTATACCTATCACATAATAATCACATACCATTCCCATTTGAGCAGGGAAGCTATATCCCTTCTATGACTATTCTCAAGCAACAAAACTTTGCTTTTAGCACATTTTACAGTTTCATCTAAGACCTGCTCTTATGGCCAGATCAACATTCTGTTTCATGAACACTGAATCTGTTTCTCAGTTGTACAGGAGTTCATCAGCACAGAAGCATCGATTTCTCCTGAGATTTCTCCTAGTTACCATTTTGAAATGCTGAAAGTTATTGGCCAAATTGTTTGAAGCTGAAACAGTGTTTCAGTTTCATTTTGAAAAAATCAAGTTATTTTCTCAAGTTTCAAATGGCTTCCTTTCTGACCAGTGCTTTATACCTAAAAGACTCACAAAACCACTCTACAATTTCTCTTACATTCTCATTAACCATGTTTGTGTATGCCCAATGAAACCAAAAAGAAAACCCAACAATCTACCATAGTGGATAGTAAAGTGAATACTGAACAAATGTAATTTTCAGGGAATACTGAAATTTGTTCCTCTTTATATTTACAAATCTACTCTATACATGAAGCTTGATAGCCTAGTTTACTTTTTAAAACCAAGTTGTTGGTTTCTTGTGGTCATGAAAAAAGTGGAATTTCAAAGCCTTCATAGAGCAAACTTCTTGTTAAATATGTAACTATTGCTTCAGCTTGTACCTACAATGAAATGTGTAAGAAAATAATTTCTGCAAAACTTTATCTTGATTAACCTAAAATAGATAGAAGAATAAACTTTTGACAGAATAGTTTGTAGAGGAATGGTTATCTGGAGGTGGCATGTTAGAATTTGTAAGTATAAACATTATCCAATAGTTTTCTGGTTTATGATAAACTGAATATTATTAAATAAATTTAGACAGCTTTTAAGCTCTGACATGGATTTCCATAGCATTCATGTTTGAGGTGTATCATTTACAATAGTATTTATTTTCTTAATGTAGCAATTATGTCCTTTAATATCTTTTAGTTTTTGAAAAGTATTTATGATTGTAAAGAGCATTGTTTTTGACAGAAGTGCTTGGAGATTATATTTTTGTTACTCAGCTACTAACTGCAACTCTCCATTAAAATCTGCAGAGATTACTAGTCCACTTATATGCAGATAGTTTTATTAAAACCATTCTATAGTAAACAAAGTGAATTTAGTAAAATATAGCGTGTTAGTGTAACTTTACTGTAACAGGTCAAACAGCTCACCAGCAATGATGATGTCAGAACGTGAACAACTACAACGGTTACCATCAACAACATCTGCTGCCAGTGATGACTTTCTTGATGATGATGAACCATGTAAGTTTAACTCATTTCTATGAGTAAGTACTGTGACACAATGAAGCACAAAATTAATATAATTTTGAGTTGAACTAATACTCAATGCTCCATATATTGCTAGTGTTTACCTAGAACACATTTTATTAGAACCTTAGCTGAGGATGTTAGGAAGATCCTAACGAAAAGCATTCTAGGTAAACACTAGCAATATATGAAGTGTTGTATACTAGTTTGACTCAACATTATATTAAGTTTAATTTATTTTATAAGTAATAAGGGGAATTGTTCTTTAAGTAATTTCTTATACAAACAAAAGCTTTAATTTCTTTATTAAGTATACAATATCTCTGATACTAAAACACCGAAACTTTACCAAAATACATGTACGTGCAGTAATCACAAGATAACTGTTGCCTTCTTTTGCAATACTAAAATTTTGGGAACACCTGAGCTATTCTGCCAAATGAGAATCCCATAGGGCACAATACTGTTAAAAACCAATAATATTCACCTTTGAAAAATTCCTTGGAACCAAACATTTTAAATGCCTTAGTAAAAATAGGTTGTTGTTGTTGTTATTGTTGTTGTTTTCAAATGCTAGGCTTTGGCAATGAAGCCATTAAGCTCTCTTGCTCTCCAATATTTCTGTGTAGTGGATCCGGCAGGTAGGGCTTCACAGGTTAAAAGATATTCTTCAGTCATTTCCTCTTCTTTGTTGCACAGAGGACAATTTGGACTTATATAAATTCCTATTCTGTGTAAGTATTTGGCCAAATAATCATGTTCCGTAAGTAATCTAAAATTGCTACTGCTGGAATAATTTCTGGATTTTTAATTAAAATGTTCCATTTTTTATCTTTGGCTTTGTTAGATATTGATTGGTTTTGTTTGCTTTTATATTTATTTTTAATTAATCTTTTTATGGATGTAAAAGGTAAGTTTTTACTTTTGTTATGAATTAAATTTGCACCTTTTTTGGCAAGAAAATCAGTTGATTCATTTCCAGCACTAGTAAAAATATTTGCTCTAGATAATTTGATACAGACTATCAAAATATAGTTCTGCATGTAAATTGTAAATTCAGGTAATGGTTTAACAATATTACTATTTTTTTAGGTTTTTAATAAAAAACAGTATGTTCTGGATTGTTTATACTTAGTGTTGAATATTCCGATACAAGTTAAGTAGAGGTAGGATATATCCTTCTGGCACACCTCTTGGCATCTAAGCTGGATCTGAACGTTCCATTATAAAACACACTTTAGGAATTATGATCTAAAGCACCTTCATTTAAGTCCAATTCTTTGTCTCCGATGCCATAGAAGTGAAATTTGCAATGATTAATTATATGAAACATTGTCAATGGCCCTGGATAACACACATAAAATTGCACTGGTATTTTTATGTTCAAAACCAATGATAACTGAACTAACAAGTTTTTGTATCATCTCTAGAGTATATAATTTTTTTCTGAAACCATATTGTGAACCAGTAAGTAGATCATTGCTTTCAAAGTACAAGGTTAACTGATCTTTCATTACTGATTCCAGTATTGGGAAAAAACTGATAGGACATAGCTCTATAATTATAATTATTAGACATTTTTGGATCACTTTTTTTTTCAGTATAATTTTGGCCACTTTTATGAGCGAGGAAACATTCCAGTGGTTAGGCATCTCTTTTATGCAATACATTAAACTTCAATATATAAATTATGTACTTTATGACAAAGTTCACACTGATGTCATAAATGTGTTTACAATTTGAACTCCTAATAAATTTATACACTATATATAAGTTGGCATTGGAATACACTAGATAATAAGAAAAGTATTGTTTATGACCTTGTGATTATGTAATAAACCTAATGCAGAGATGTTACACTGGTTTAGCAATTTACTTGTATGATCAATGGAAAAAATGAATTATTGATTGAAGTCCTCAGGCTGAAGTCCAAAATCTTACAATTCCTTTCTTGGAAGTGTTGAAAACAGTGTTGTTATAATAAACTAAATTTAAAGGGAGTCGATTAATGACACTAAAAAACACTTACTTTTAAATTTTTCCGGAACATGTTTCAGAGACTTTGCCTCCATCCTCAATCATCCATCGATTGCCGGTTGAGGATGGAGGCAAAGTCTCTGAAACATGTTCTGGAAAAATTTAAAAGTAAGTGTTGTTTAGTGTCATTAATCGACTCCCTTTAAATTTAATTTAGTCCAAAATCTTGTTTATAAGCTTTGTTAATTAAAGGTAATTTATATTTTTCCATGCTGCTTTGAATTTTTTTGCAGCTTTATTAATGTGAAATAAGATTAAATTAAACTTAGACACCTTGAGTTGAGTTTTGTATGCTTTTTGCATTGTTATATGTGTAAATTCTTTAAAGAGCCAATTTGTAATGGGGCAATCAAAATAATGTTAAATCTGGACAGCAGTATATGCTGTAGACTGTTAATTCAAATTATCAAATAACTTGACTGTACCATCACTATACATTTATGAAAGTATGGTAATAATGTGTATGGAAAGATAAATTCAGACTGAAAAATTCAATGCTACCCAAAACCTTAGCCTATACACAGCTAGTGTGGAACAACGATTAATTTCCATCAATTAATATATAAGGAACTTAATATTTTTTACACAAATATTGATATTTGTGAATATAATACAATAAATAAATTTAAATTGCACATTAAGGTCATAAACAACCCTATATGTAATAAGTTTATATTATAATATACTTTCTATATTTATAAAACAAGCAATAGTAACAGTTTTTTTTTAAAAAAAAAGGAAGTGAAGAAATTCCTAAGCAGGGTTGTTTTTATTCAGTGGAAGAATACTTTGACAGATAAATTTAGTTTTTTTTTGTACTTTGATTGTATAATGTATAATTCTTATATATTATTTAAGATTTTCTCTATTGAGTACTATTTCAATCTGATTATTATATGTAAAATCTGTTTATGAGGGCAAGTCAATAAAGACTGCACCCAAAAAAGCTACACTGTGGAAACAATTGTGCATGGTGCCAATGGATCAGCTCTGTTTGTGGACAGAGTACATACTCACTTGCATATGCCTCTGTAGACAGGGGATGAATGAAGTAGGTCAGTGTCACAAGAAGTGTTTTGCACAAGAAGTAGGTCACAAGAAATGCTTTGCTACATTGGAGGCTGTTGTGAAGAAGGCTGAGGCAGGTATAAATAAGATTTCAAAAGATGGCTTCCAGCATGTGTTCCAAAACTGGCAGAAGCATTGGGCAAAGTATATTCAACTCAATGAAGAATACTTGAAAAAAAATCACACCAATTTAAACCATGACTTGAGTAGATACAAAATAAGAATGAACATGGGAACAGCCAATACAGTTAGTGTATTTTCTTGGCGTTGCCAGTTCCATAGTGAGCAGGCGACAGAGATGACAGCTTTCCAATTTATCCACTGTTCATCTAGTAGTGTTTTCTGATCACTCACTTTTACCTCTGCCTTCCCTTTCTATCTTTTCGTCCCTACTATTTGTCTCAGATCTGCTTAAAATTTCTGTCTTAAATGGTTAGGTCACCACTCTTTATAAACATCTTTTCCACTTAAAATGGATTTCTTTTTATTTCAGTCTCTATTGTATGTTGAAAATATTAGCTGAAGTGAAAATTCGCTTCATTTAAATTTTATCTTTAGTAATATTAACAATTAAATCACAAAATTGTCATTTCTTACAGATGAAGAAGCTGCAGATGCTCATATAGGGAGGTTAATTACAGATGAAGAGAGAGAATATGGAAAAATACCAAAGCAAATTTATTTGAAATATCTTGTGGCCTGTTCGCCACTGATTGGCTGTGGTTATCTAGCTTCTGCAGTAGCATGGCAAGGACTGAGAGTTTATACAGATTACTGTCTTAGTCGCTGGACAGAAATTTACAATGCTACAGACCAATATAGAAGGAATCAAGAGGAAACTTCAAATAAACAAGAGGTAATTTAAAGTTATATCTAAAGCTATCTCTTAGAGTTTTTTCTGTACTGCATCACCACATTATAAATCAAACCTATATCAATAGACTTGGCATAAGTTCTGATGCAGTGAAACAAAGGCTTGAGACAAATATTTTTAAAATGAATACAGTCTTCTCATTTTCATTATAGTTGAACAATCTTATGTAAAATAGCAGCGATAGAGTTCTGAGTAAACTGTGAACTCCAAAATATCCACTTACCACATTTTAAGAAAAAAATATATTGTGATATAGCAGCTATGGCACAAAGTTATTGGAAGTTGGTGCTGTGCAGTCACAATGATAAACAGATAACCGTGAGCTTGTCCAGTGCAAACATGATAAGCAGTATCACCAGATGAACCATAATCTTCTAGATGTTTCATATTCTTGAATGTTCTGGAGCTCTATGAAAAATTCCTATAGCTATATAAGCAAGTGTTCTCGCAATTCAGTGAATCTCATGGATAGAGACTAGATGTTAGGCACTAAAATATTCAAAATAGTCAGGCAAAAGACACTGAAAACAATGAAAATAGGCACCAAAATAAGCACTTATTTTTAATTCAATTAAGCATCTATTAAAAGATGACTCATATTGCAATAAAGGCCTATGTAAAACATATTTTACATACTGTTTGCTACCAAATAAAATAAATCTTTAAATGTTTTATTTAATGTATACCCAAGTATACATTACGGAATACCAGCATCAATTAATCCTTTACAGAGATCAAATAAAGTTCTGATTGACTTTAGAAAATCACATCACAAGGAGATCTGAGTTGCCTCTTTTGGTTGACCTGCTTGTATCATTCAACACAGAAGAGATTTATTTTTAAAGGTTTATACATGTTAAGCAACAAGACACCTTTTAGTACCTTTCACTGATGTTTCCCAGACTGCAAAATAAGATAAGCCATCTATCAAAAATATGTCACTAAATTATTTCACAAACATTCAGTTTCATTTCCTTTCTTGGAAGTGTTGAAAACAGTGTTGTTATGATAAATTAAATTTAAAGGGAGTCCATTAATGACACTAAATCATAACAACACTGTTTTCAACACTTCCAAGAAAGGAATTGCAATATTAGGCTAACAAGTCTTTAAGAAGTGAAAATCATACCACCTGATCACATGTTATTATTAAAAGTAAGTGTTGTTTAGTGTCATTAATCGACTCCCTTTAAATTTAATTCAGTTTCATTTGTAATCCCTCAGATTCCTTTGGTATGCTGAAACTAGCTTTTCAGCAAATGTTCACAAGAAGTCACCTAATACTGTTGTACTATTTGCACAAAACAACATTCTGTGATAGATGAGAAAAGTTAATTGAAACTAAGCAGGTCAACAAAGCACTTCCATCAGTTCCACACCCGGACATTCACAATGTTGTTTACAATAACATGTTAGCTTAAGAAAAAAAATGGATTTGTTAATTGTGTTGCTTGCCTTAAGTTCAATAAAAGAGGTGAATGACCATATTTGGTCCATAAACCCCCTTCCATCATTTACAGAATCAGTCAGATTTCCATAACTTTAAACATTTCTAGGAGCAAATTTTGGGTTGCCAAAAGCTAGGAAAAATATGTAATAGAATTCTTATGACAGAGTGAAAGGAAGGTGTAATGCATTCAGAAAATATTTGCCAGCAGCCATATGTACATTCAATGTTTTAATGTAATGTAGTTATTTATATATGGAAGAAGCTAGAAATAATTTTGTAATTATATTTTGGAAAATTAGATAAACAGAACAGTTTCAAAATAAACTTCAAATATATGACTACAGCTTTTTCCCTTAATACATTTTTTCATGCATACTAAAATTTCAAATACTGTTCAGATTCAAATTCAACCTTAGTTATATAGATTATAAATGTATTAATTCCATTCAGCTTAAAATAAGTTGACAAATGTTTAAATATATTACTGTAATTCCTGTAACATTTTTATGAATAATAATGATCACAGCTACATACTGCTATTTTTACGGTGAGTAAATCACACACATGTTGTGCATTGTAAACTATTAAAACTCACAAAGAGTTTCAACAAATCTGTCACTTTTTGCATTTCTCATTGCTTTTATATGTTTGCTTTTTCCTTTTGTTATTTGTGAATTCTGCTAAATTTACATTCAGTTCTTGTCCATTAAGGAAAAGGCCATATCCAAACTCTATAATCTGGCATATTGTTAAAAAATATTTTACCATACTTTATTCTTACTAGTTCAGTTATTTCTTCAGTTGTTACTCCTTACATCTCATTTTACTTATCATTTCACCTAAAACTTTGCACATATGTTCACCTAAAACAGACTTGATTGCAAAATATGGTTTCAAATTGCAGAAAAATAACAATTTATGCTTTACCTGAATTCCAGAAATGAGAAATGAATAGTATCTTGAAGTAAAATACACTGTCTTTGTAAAACACTTATGAAATACACATGTTAGTTAATCTTGTTATCAACATATGTATGGTTTTATTTTATTACAGCAGTTAAACAACAAACATATGTAAGAAAATGTAGGCTTTCACAGCTGGAGTCAGTATAAGCATGTGTAACTTAGCACAAAAGTGAATCGAGAAGATATTGACACACTGCTTCACTCACACTGTTTTTTCACAGAACATGTTTCAAGAGCTTTTGCTCTTATCATCAGCTGGAACTCGACTAGTGCAAATTGTAGTGGTTTCCTCTTTCTCAGTATCGTCTATAGAGGAAACCACTACAATTTGCACTAGTCGAGTTCCAGTTGATGATAAGAGCAAAAGCTCTTGAAACATGTCCTGTGAAAAAACAGTGTGAGTGAAGCAGTGTGTCAATATCTTCTCAATTCATTTTTGTGCTAAGTTGTGCTTCACTGTCTCTACGCTTCTTTCAAGTTTATACTTTGATATGTAACTTAGTTCATTTAGATATAATGCATTAAAACATGTTTTAAGCATGTTAGAGCAAGTGATCACAAAGTATTCCAGTCAAAGCATTTATTCAAATTGATGATTACTACCATATTTAAAAAAATATTAAACGATAAAATGCTTTTAACGAAGGTATTAAACTACATTTATAGAAGCTAATTCTTCATTAATCTAAGAAGCCATACTTAATTCTCAATGTTTCTCTGATGGAAATAGGTGGAGTACTACATGATGGTTTATGGAATATTATCAGTGTCTTCTATTCTCCTTTCTTTATCTTCTAATGGAATTGGACAATATGCAGGGGCACGAGCAAGAAAGTGCTTGCATGATCAAATGCTGCGAAACATCTTAAGGTGCCCTGTACATTTCTTTGAGCATACACCAATTGGACGTATCTTGAATCGCTTTTCCACTGACATGGGTGTCATTGATAAAGTAAGTAACTTGTCAAGAGATTTTTACAAGTAAAATATGAGAGATTCCAGATATGAGGGGGAATTTCAGTAAAAATTTTCCATGTATTTTTGGGTTGCTAACAGTCTTTACTGACAACATGGCATGTAGAATGAGTGTTGTAGAGTTCTATCTCCCTACACTTGCCTACTCTAAGGCTTAAATGTTTAACATGTTATATGGAAGCCAAGATAGATCTCAATAGCACGATCAAATAAAAACTTTGCTAAGATAACCTGTAAGAAATACAAAGTAAACTAAGTAGGTATTGAAAGTAAACAGATGATTCTTTCTGTTAATTTATTTATTAACATGACATTCCTTATCAAATGCAGAGGTTAGCAGCAAAGTTGAATCAGGTATGTTTGCATAAATATTTTAAGGGTCAGAGTTAATTTTGAGGTTCTCAGAGGCTTTTACTTTGTATATTACCATAGCGTAATGTTATAGCATTATATCTTGGGGGACTGAATGCGATATTAGTGTCACTAAATGATTGCGCAAACTGGCCAAGGGAATTAATTCAGCTTTCAAGGACAGCCACTAGCTGACATCACGAAAGCAAGTCATTAATGCTGCATATGTAGCAGAATGTCATCTGAGAAAATTCAACTCTAGAATGATCTATATAAGAGCTGGTGCAAGCCCTAGTGAAGAGCAGTAGTTAGTGTTTTAGAGTTTGCTTGTATTTTGAACTTCAAGATCAGTTGATGAGTGTGGATCCGTGATGAGGAGTCAGTGTAGTGAAGCAGTTCACGAGTCTGTTGGTCAGCTGAGTTGTGGGAGACAAAAGAGCAGTGCAGAGAACTGTGGTACATTGCAAGCTTCATGGTGAAGAGTTGGTGGGCAGTATGAATTGGCAGTGAAACAATTCGAGTGAATATCAAAGTTGTGTTCAGAGTCAGCTTGTAGCTCTATGTGAGAGGTAAACTGTGGTGTACATCAGAAAAATTACAGGTAACACAAGTAGGTGGGTGATAAAGAGACATAAAGAAGCATTACAGAGATGTTTTGAAGTTGTTTACTTGTGTAAAACAGTAATTGTATGATAGCATTGGGCTAATAATTTTAGTGACAAATAAAGGAGTTTGAGGTGAATTTTGTCTTTTGTGTCTTTGTCGTATTATTTTCAAAGCTCAGAAAATATCTAACACAAATATTCTTTCTAAAGGCATAAGAGAATCATGTAAACCACTGTTCCAGCTATTAAATTTTTGCTGTTTCCATTTATACCCATATATGTGTGTGTGCAAATGTGAAAGTGTGTACATGGTGCATGAAAACAGAAAACTATTAAATAATTAATTAATTAGAACAATGGTTTACATGATTTTCATACTTTATGGTAAGAAACATTTGTATAAATTTGAGAAAAACCAGGATAAACATACAGCACAAAAAATAAAGATCACCTAAGCATCTACCATCATAGATACTGTCACCCGATTAGCGGTAGGCATGAGGCCCACAGCTGTGAGGAAACCACCCACGCCTCCCATTAGTCTCTGTCACTGACTGAGGCGTGGTTAGGGAAGGGTCGCTTGTCCCTAGGCGCTTCTCTCCCCTTCTTCTGCCCTCCGGAACTTTCGTGGGGGAAACCAGAGACTTCTAGAAGAACGGTGACATTCCTATAAAAAGGGTTTCAGAGAGACAGGCAGTCAGTGTTTGACGTGCTAGCGAAGGACGTGTTAATGAACGAGAAGACTGTGCGTGCATCGGAGTTTACGTAATCGCGAGTACAAGGAAATTGTAACGGACGAACTGGTGAATTGTAATTGTGTGCAGCACGTAATTCTGTGTAATTGGCAAGTGTTAAACTGTAAGTCGGTGGAAATAAAGAACATTTTTGAGTGGTGAAATTGGACTTTTCATTTCACGAACCCACAAAGTCACACTGGTGTCAGGAAGCGGGAAGATAACATCACCGAACATTCCAACCATGGACGCGGCATTGGAAAAAATTTTGGAGAAGATGATGGAAATGAAGGCCGAATTAACAGAGAAGACGGAAGCGGCAAATAACAGCTTGGCCGCGAAGATGAACGAGTTAACAACAAAAACAGAAGCGGCAAATGACAACCTGGCCGCAAAGCTGGAAGAAATGAAGACGGCAACTGAAAACCTCGCTGCAAAAATAGAAGCGGCAAACAACAACCTCATCGCCGAGTTGAAACAAATGAAGACGGCCAACGACAACATCACCGAGAAGATGGAAGAAATGAAGGCCGAGTTAACCACGGAAATGAGAGCAGCGAATGACGGTCTGGCTACCGAAATGAAGGTGGCGAACGAGGCTCTCGCCGCCAAGTTTGAGGAACGGTTGGCCGGCGTGAGGGATGACGTCACGAACCTGGGCAAGCGGAAGGGTCAAGTAGACGACCGCCTTAATGATTTAGAGGAAAAGGCCGACAACATCGCAAAACCCCTCACCCGCCTGACGGAGGAAAACCGGCCTTATGTGTGGACGGAGGACGCCGAAGACGCTTTCCAGCACCCGAAGGAGACCCTGTGCAGTGCTCCAATTTTGGGTTTCCCGCAACCGGGTGGCGCCTTCATTGTGGACACCGACGCTAGTGACCATTGCATTGGAGGTGTCCTATCGCAGAACCTGGAAGGCCAGACAGCACGTTGGGTCCAGAGGCTGCAGGAGTACGACTTCACCTCGGAACATCGTAGAGGGAAGAGTCACGATAACGCAGACGCCATGTCCCGAAGACCCTGTTCAGTAGAGTGCGGTCAGTGCACCAGAGTGGAAGAGAAGGAGCGTGCCGCAGCAGCCCGAGTAGTTGTGGCAGTGCCTGCTGAAGGCTGGGATAGCGCAGGCCTGAGGAGGGAGCAGCTGGCGGACGCAGACTTGGGGCCACTCTTGAGGGAAGTGGAGGCAGGGACGAGGCCAACCTGGGAGGACATCGCACCAAGGAGCGCCACCTACAAGTCGTACTGGGCCCAATGGGACTCGTTGAAGACCAGAGTGGGCGTGCTGTTCCGTGTATGGGAATCACCCGATGGGAAGACGCAGAGAGAGCAGTTGGTACTTCCCCGGAGTAAGGTCCCGGAAGTCCTGGAGGAAGTACACGCCGGTACTTCGGGAGGACACCTGGGAGCGAACCGAACGATTGACAAACTACGGCAGCGCTACTACTGGCTGAGGCTCCGAGCAGATGCTGAGAGATGGTGCCGTCAGTGCCACGTGTGCGCGGCGAGTCGCGGCCCCCAGACTAGGAGCCGGGGTCGCATGCAGCAGTACAACGTCGGAGCGCCATTCGAACGGCTCGCCGTTGACATTGCTGGACCGTTCCCAGTTTCCGACCGAGGCAACAAGTACCTAATGGTGGTCGTGGACTACTTCACCAAGTGGCCGGAGGTGTATGCCATCCCAAACCAAGAGGCAAGTGGAGCAAGTGTTCTGTCGATTTGGGGTGCCGTTAGAGCTACACAGTGACCAGGGTACCAACTTTGAGTCCAACCTAATGAAGGAGGCATTAGAAAGGCTTGGGGTGAACAAGACTTGCACTACGCCTCTACATCCCCAATCGGACGGCATGGTCGAAAGGTACATCAAGACCTTAGAGGAACACCTGAGGAAAGTCGTGGCCAGCCATCAGCGAGACTGGGACGTCAAGGTGCCACTGTTCTTGCTGGCCTATCGCTCGTCTACACACGACACAACTGGGATGACGCCAGCCAGCTTAATGTTCGGCCGAGAGTTACGCCTCCCTTGTGACCTGGCTTTTGGAAGCCCTCCGGAAGCGAAACAGCCAGCAACCGAGTATGTGGAGAACTTGGTGGACCATCTCCACAACATGCACGAGATGGCTCGCCAGAACATCCAGAAGGCGAGCGACCGCATGAAGACCAGGTATGACAGGCAAGCCAACAGCCAAGGGTTCCAGCAAGGTGACCTGGTCTGGTTGTACCGTCCTACCCGGACCAAGGGATGCTGCCCGAAGCTCCAGCAGCCATGGCAAGGACCGTACCGGGTTGTGAAGAGGATCAACGACGTGGTCTACCGCATCCAGAAGGTTCCCCGAGGAAACATGTTGGTGGTACACCTGGATCGACTAGCCCGCTACGATGGTGCTGTTCGGGACGACCAGCTTTGAGGAGGGAGCAGTGTCACCCAATTAGCGGTAGGCATGAGGCCCACAGCTGTGAGGAAACCAGCCACGCCTCCCATTAGTCTCTGTCACTGACTGAGGGGTGGTTAGGGAAGGGTCGCTTGTCCCTAGGCGCTTCTCTCCCCTTCTTCTGCCCTCCGGAACTTTCGTGGGGGAAACCAGAGACTTCTAGAAGAACGGTGACATTCCTATAAAAAGGGTTTCAGAGAGACAGGCAGTCAGTGTTTGACGTGCTAGCGAAGGACGTGTTAATGAACGAGAAGACTGTGCGTGCATCGGAGTTTACGTAATCGCGAGTACAAGGAAATTGTAACGGACGAACTGGTGAATTGTAATTGTGTGCAGCACGTAATTCTGTGTAATTGGCAAGTGTTAAACTGTAAGTCGGTGGAAATAAAGAACATTTTTGAGTGGTGAAATTGGACTTTTCATTTCACGAACCCACAAAGTCACAATACGTATAATAGTATTACATTTTACAAGAATTTACCTCTTGACACCAAGAAAATTATATCCATTAATAAATTCAAAAAGGAAGTGCAAGCATTATTAATGAGAAATTGTTTTTATGCTTTAAAAAATATACCTAGTTGTTGTGTGTATGTGTATGAGAGAGAGAGAGAGAGAGAGAGAGAGAGAGAGAGAGAGAGAGAGAGAGAGAGAGAGAGAGAGAGAGAGAGAGAGAGAGAGAGAGAGAGAGAGAGAGAGAGAGAGTAATGTAAACTGACATGTCCTATATCATGTACATATGTGATCAAAAAGCATAAATAAATATGAATTATCTTATAAGGCATTTGTTAATACATCTTGTGTTGACAGAAACAGAAAATTTTTTAAGTTTATTACTATTTGTAATGTAAGTTTTGATATGTTACAGAAAATTGCAACATCAATTCAGAGACTTCTACAGTTTCTTTTGCTGTGTTTTTCTGCTATTGTTGTAAATGCTGCAGTCACACCATGGTTCCTTGCTATTGCAGTTCCTATTTGTGTGATTTATTTTATAGTGCAGCGTTTCTACAGATGTTCATCCAGGTAATGCATATGTTTTTATTTATTTAAATATAGTAGAAGCCCGAAGTAACACAGTTTTTGGGGGACATCCTTTACCCCCGTGTTATCACCTTACTGTTGTATATAGGGATGTAATACTAGAAGGGACCAAAAAATCAATCCCATGCAGTTGGAGCAGGGAAATATGCATCTAATAATAAATTACAGTACAGTATTAAACTCTCAGTATAAGGTAAATACTTAGGTCATTCAATAATTGGTGGCAACATAACAACAAAGAAAATATTTTTGGAACAATCACATTATTGCAGTGCTTAGAAGTAATCTCCTCCAACATGAAGAACTTGCCTCCACACATAAGGCAGCCGATGGATGCCATCCACAGCATCTTTTTGTCCTAATATTCAAACAGACTGCTCTACTGATATTATAATTATCTGATTCTAAAGAAAACTCCTCTAAGTGGTAATTTCAAAAGATCGAAATCACCTGCAGGGGAGATTTCATTCGGCAGTATTACACATATCATTACTTTCCTGGAATGCAGTGGTTAGTGTCAACAAACATAGGTGGTGGTGAAAATTATACCGTGTTTGCAGAATATTTTTATCGCAACTTTCCAAATAAGGAAAGTAAAATAATTAATTACAATATTTTTTTAAAGGGGACATACTTTTACCTGCATAAAATTCAAATCCATGGTATTTCGAACTGCACTATTTCGGACTTCTACTGTACTATGGTAAATCTCATTCAACTTTTGGTATCTTTTATGTGACTAAATTAAATATGATAAAAATACACTTTGCAGAGAACTTCAAAGATTGGATAGCATTACAAGATCTCCAATTTTTTCTCACTTTTCGGAAACACTTGAAGGTCTCACTACAATCCGTGCCTTTGGACACCAGAAGAGGTTTGCAGACAATATGTTCAGAAAAATAGATGCTCATACAAACACCTTCCTCATTATGAACACCAGTAACAGATGGCTTGGGATTGCTCTGGTTTGTATTACTAATGCTTTTGTGCACTTACTCAGTCTGTGTTACATAATTGATTCAAGATAGTTGGTAACGGTTTTTCTACCACTAGCAGTACTACAATACAAACCTTCATGAATGATTGAGAAATGCAAAAGCACATTTTTGAAACACAGGAAAATGCAGAATAAGGTATTAGAAATCCTACTGTACATGGAATATTCATATTTTAATCTCTTGCCTGAATGTCTGCAAAAATTTCCTAATGCTCTAGATAAATTAAAGGTTTAATTGAAAACATGATTTTTCCAAGTATTTTTGACAGCAAGGCTTTCTACTAATTACATGATTTTTTTACATACACAGACCCACTCATTAGAACAGGCAGCGAAAATGTGTTGGAGGTTCAAAAGAGCATATAAAATATCAGAACAATGGGTATATCATCTAGTACTTACACCTCTATACACATGTCACTACGTTCCCATTATTGCTCAAATTGCATGGGAGTTTGTTAACTGGGGTGAAGGAGCAGCTCATCTTGGACTTCTTATTATTGTCAGGAGGCCAAGAGTTTATGTGGCAGCCCTGCTGTACATATAGAGGAGTCAAAGAAAAACCTTAAATATTTTTAAAAAAAAATTTAAATTGGTGCACAAATGTATCATTTCTCAACATTGTCTCCCTGTCATTCAATATCATTTCTCTAGCACATAGGAAATGCATAAATTTATCTGAGAAAAAAAAATTATTTTGGTCATGTATATACAGTCACTCTGCCTGCTTCGGTAGCATAGAAATGTAGCGTGTCTGCCTCACGTTCAAAAGGTCCCAAGTTTGAATCTCATCAGGGTGAGTTACCTGGATAAGGTTTTTTCCAGGGTTTTCCCTTATCCTTAAAGTCGAATGTCGGGTAACTCTATTCGATAGACTCCGGGCTCCTTTGAGCATCATTTCATCCATTTCATTCATTGTTATAAGTGGTACTGAAAGTGGAGTCCGTCTACATTGAAACATTACAGCATTTCTCGTCATGAGGTTGTAATTCCTGAACAATAAATAATCACTATGTATCTAGGGTTTCAATTTTAAAGGTTTAGAAGCTGTATAAACAGAGCGGCTCTTGAAACAGCCATTTGCTGTGCAATAACCTTAGAGAATTTTTTTGGAGAGATTCGAATGATGCACCAACCCTGTCAATTTTTTCTACCATTAGAACATTCCACCAGCAGAAAATACTTTGCTTAGCTTCATTGGATCACTGCCAGATATCTTGTTTCTGGAGAACCACGATCAGCTGGAACACCAAAGTTTTAGTCAGTCGACAATTTCTTGAGGAGGCAAAACACGTCAAAGGAAAATTTGTGGTATATATGGTACAGAGTGTCTCAGTCAACTCATAGTATAATTTTAATTATCACATTACTTCACAATGTTAATTACAATTTACGTCTTCAGATTTCTTTTTGCCTTTAGCCATCCCATTTTCCTTAACTTATTAATAAATAGGTAACAGTATATCTTTTTCAAAATGGACTACCAGGAAATGCCTTGAAATTATCTATACACCTGTCTATATGATTTGGCTTTAATGTAGTGTCATATATAAAAATTCTTTGTTCAAGCAGAACTTTTTTGGTAGATAACACAAGAACTCTAACAATAACAAAAGTTATGTGTGGTTGGAGAAATTTAGTAACAGTGATGTCAAAATTAATTGGAAAAACTATTTGTAGTCAGTTTTTTGACACTTCATTACTTACATTTTTATGTTACTGAGGGACTAGAGCAGAATAATCAACAAGAAAGAATTTCACAAAATTAGAGTAGATAATCCAACATTACTAAGAATATATTGAACTACCAAAAATTCATAAAACAGGAAAAGCCATGAGATCTATCTAGTAGCATTTGGCCAAATGGTTACTAAATAAATTCAATAGTTTGAAAGTGCAAATTTAAAAAAATTCTTTAGTAGAAAAAATCAAAGACATAAATTTGGACAACAATGACAGACTGATTTCATTTGATGTCACATCATTATTACCAATCATACCAACAGAAAAATTACAGATACTATTTAAAAATGGCTAGCTAAAATGGAAATGGAAACAGTAGAAGCAGAAATGTATACATTTCTTAACAAAAATATTCATTTGACAAAACTTCTTTAGCCGTAATGGGAAATACTACAAACAGATCAGGATTATCAATGGGCAACCCACTTTCACCTTTTTTAGCAAATTTGTTTATCAGTGCATTCAGATTTTCAAGGTTTTGTATAGATATGTTGATGATATCTTTGCAACAGTTCCAAATAGATATTTAGATGATGCATTAAAACTACTCAGTCTGCACGAAAAAACTATAAAATTCACAATAGAAAAGGAAGACAATGGACAACTCTTTTTCTTGGAGCTAAATATCATCAGGAATAACACAAAGATAAAACTTGGAATTAACAGGAAGCCAACACAGTCATAAAATTACATAAAAAATCATAGCTTCAGCCCAATTATACATAAACATAAAAAATCATAGCTTCAGCCCAATTATACATAAACATAAAATAAATAAAAACCTTACATACAGACTAGTCAGCATACCTATGGATAAAGGAACATAAAGCCATACTACACGTAGCAGAAGAAAATGGATACAACAAAAGTCTGGTGTTTAAGAAAATTAAAAATGCTAAATTAAAGAAAACCATTAAGGAAGCAACTATATTCACTATAGAAAACAAAAGTAACAGCATATTCATTGCATTCACATACTACCCAAAGGCATTTAATAAATTCAAAAAGATATTTAAGGAACAAAATATCATCTTGTCACCTACAGATAGATTTTTTAAAATTGTTAAATTCTAAAACAAAGATGAAATCCCAGCACAGATCCGGAATATACCAAATAAGTTGTAAGAATTGTGAAAAATGGTACATAGGTCAAAATAAGAAACCTAAAAACCAGAGTCAAGGAGTACTTTAGAAACATCAAATTGAAACAACAAGATAAGTCAGCAGTAGCATTTCATTTTTTGAATGAAAACCATGACCCAAATCCAAAATTACTAAAAGGAGTGATAAACCAAAACAAACTGATCACATGGGAGAACATATTCATATGGAAAAATAAGGACCAAGTAATGAACTTTGATATCCCACCAGTAGATAATTTGACAAAGAAGTTCATATTTCCAATCCCAGAGACAAAAGAGCAGACGACAACAGATGATAGTTCGATAAAGTTTGAAAATGGATGCAACAGCTTCTGAAACTAGTCCCTCAATAAAATAACAAAAGTACTCTTTAGTAATTCGCACAACACAGATTTTCCAACTGTTGAGGAGCTTAAGCTATCTCCCTTCTTTATCCCAATCTAACTTCCACCCACCATCCTGCAAAACCCACATTCCTGTCATATGTGCTTAAGTCCCTCCTAGGACAGGTACACATATGACAATGAGCTATCCCTCAGCCTGCCAACAGCACAACAGCATCACACAGCTATTTGGTTAAGCTTACCTGTTTGGAGGTACAGCAGGAACTGATAATTGCCATTCATAGCCAATAACCATACCCTTGAGTGAATTATTCATCAGTAATGATCTAGTGTAGAAGTCACGGCAGTGTAAGCAAATTGTGCATACAACAATCATAGCTGGTTGCTCATTAAAGGGATAAGGAAAACTGCTAGAAGAAATGCAACAATAATCACAGTTTCTGGGATAT
Organism: Mantis religiosa; assembly: GCA_030765055.1. NCBI lineage: Eukaryota > Metazoa > Arthropoda > Insecta > Mantodea > Mantidae > Mantis > Mantis religiosa. The sequence goes on along the minus strand of CM060947.1, from coordinate 206,829,727 downwards.
CAAATCCTAGAATCTGAAGATTCTTTGCAAAGCAATGTATACAGTTGGTTAGTCAGATGAGTTGCATTTCAAACAGTGCAATGTCAGTAAACAAAACAAGTGAATAACAGCAAGATTATATTGTTATTAAAGGTGAGCAAATGCTACTTAAAGTGCTTCCAAAGTGAAGCACTATAGTTTTCAGTTCAAAACCATAGAATTATACAGAAGCAGTGCTGTAGTTAGAAAAAAAATGTTTAGGCAGTACTCACCAAACTGGAAAGAAAAGTTTAAGTGGTACTCACCAAAGGTCACTTAAGAATTGCAGTTTGCACAGCCTGACTCTTCATTTTTATATTAAGAAGCATTATGGATAATATAAAAACTGTTGCCATTCCAGTATATTACTAAGAACAAACAATAAACATTATTTTTTCTTTAATTCTAACTATTGCTTCACAAATTTAGATGGTACACTTATGTGTTCAAACTTTAGGTGGTATGGCATACTGGCCCATACTGGCCCAAATACAGCATTACACAGAAGAGTATAAGCAACTATGCAAGTGGAATCAAAGTACAATAATTGAAAAGGCCTGAAATTCAGCAAAAAGAACATACCTATTAATTACCCTAAGCAAAGGAATTAAATCTGTCAGACTTGGCTCAGAAATTTAGTTACAGTATTGATTTGATTTGATTTATTGATTCATCCATTATAGGACACGTCAAATTAAAAACTAAGTACAATATTTACAATTAAGGTAGCTAACTAAATATTTACAAATTTAAAAATTCATCCACACTGTAGAAGCTATTGGCTCTAAGGAAGTTTAACAATTTCTTAAATTGATGTGATTCAATCTTTTTTATAGATTCAGGTAGCTTATTGTAAAGATGTAAGCCAGCATAAGTGAAACTATTTTCATACATCTTTGTTTTGTGTGACTTCACAAATAAATTATTCTTTGTTCTAGTGTTGTGTATATGAATTTCAGAATTTGTTTTGAATAAACTTAGGCTTACTTTCATATGTACAAGAGTTTCATATATGTATATACTTGGCAGTGGTAAGATACCTAATTTACTGAAGTATGGCTTACAACTAGTTGAGCTTGAGAGATCCGCTATGATTCTAATTATTTTCTTTTGGTATCTGAATACTTTTATACTGTCTTTAGAATTTCCCCAAAAAATTATACCATACACCAACAAACTATGAATATATGAAAAGTACACTACTCTCCGAACTTTCAAGCTTGACATGCCTGTAATTGCCCTGATTAAGAAACACATTTTACTAAATTTTTTCATCAATGTCTCTATGTGAGTTTCCCAACTTAAATTTTCATCTAGTATTAGTCCCAGAAATTTGATAGTTTTTACATAATGTATTTTGTCTTGTCCCAGCATTAATTTTGGATACAATTGACTTCCACTCATTTTATTATGGAAGCTTAGGGCTGTTTTTTTCTCCCTACTCAATATTAACATATTGGCACTAAAACATTTTTGAATATATTTTAGACTATTTTCAGTATGTACATCTGCCCCTTCCTTATTCACCCCTTTGATAAAAATACTTTTATCATCTGCAAAAAGTGTAACATTTATATCTGTACTGTTTTCTACATTATCTGCAAAATCATTAATGTACACTATAAATAAAAGAGGCCCAAGCACTGAACCTTGAGGGACCCCATATTTCATTATAGTGCTACTTGAAATCTGAGTTTTAACTTCACTCGTTTCGCTATCAAATTACTCTATTTCCACTGATTGTTCTCTATCCTCCAGATAGGATCTGAACCAATCTAAAGCTAACCCCCTTATGCCATACGAGGATAATTTTTCTAGTAGAAGTTTGTGATCAACCAGATCAAACGCCTTTGTAAGATCTAAAAAATCCTATTCCTAATTGTTTACTATCTAGTGTTTCATACACTTGTTCAATGAAATTCATCAGTGCAGAACTTGTTGATTTATTTTTTCGAAAACCATTTTGATTGTCATTAATTACTTTAAACTTTTCCAAAAAACTTGTTACTTTTTTATACATTATTTGTTTGAAGATCTTTGCAAAAGTTGAAATTATGGAAATTGGCCTGTAATTTCCTACCTCCCCTTTGTTACCTTTTTTAAAGATGGGTTTCATTTTACCTTTCTTTAACCTGCCAGGGAACGTCCCACTTGAAAGTGAAAGATTTATCAAGTACGTCAGTGGTTCAATTAGGAATAAGGAGCAATGCTTTATGATGCAGTTAGAGTAACCATCTATTCCTACCAATTTCTTATTCTTCAATTTTTTTATAACATCTTTAACTTCCTCAACTGTTACTGGAATTAAAAACATGCTATGTGATATCATCCCAAATTGATATTTATAGCTGTAAACTTCTGTAGAAATAATGTTACTCTCTGAAGAGTGTTCGCACTTCGAGCATCATGAATGGCATACAGAATGGTAACTAGACATTTGGAATATTCTCACCTTGGAATACTGTCTGTAACATCAGCTATGATGCGAGTAATGTGTACATCACCCTTGACACCATCTTCAATCTCATTCTCCAATGCATATGCTGCTAGCGTCTCCAGTGAACTTAGAGATATGCATGGGCAGGTGTGAGGATAAACAATGCATTATGTTGACAGATTGCTAAACATTGCTAAATTAAACTGTTTCTGAATGTTACCACTGTAAGTAATAACTATTGAATTATGTATATGTGCTAACTTCTGATGTATCCAGACTTTATGGTTTACAAATAACTTTATATATAACTATTTAATATGCAATAATAATGTGTAATAAAAAAAATCATAATATGTTGCTGTAAGTTGCAGAAAATGCTCTGCTGAAGGTTCCACTAAAACTGTTTAACCCAATTGTAGTCATTAAGCTCTGCAGCAGCTGATAATAACTTATCATGTTAAACTCTTCTGTAAAGCATGAAAAATACAATGAGAAAGACATAGATTTGACATAAACAATATTTTATTATTATAAATAAATTACTACAATTTTATTGCTTCACTGTCAGCTTCAATTGTTTACAAAATATTATTTTATTAACTTGAGTCCTGCCTACAAGCATCACTATCACCAATGTTTCTACAAATGTTGCCAAATTTAAAAGTTGCTACTTTGCATCTGAAGCAGATCTTAAAAACTTCATTTGTTTTCTAACTTTCAGAAGTACATCTACATGCCCGCAACATCTCTGATAGCTGAACAAATTGAATTCCAAGAACATCTTGAACTAATGGTGTTCTTCACTATAACAAGCCTAAATAATTGCATGACACCTAAATTACATCACTGACTCTCCTTCTCTAATAATGTCTTACATTGCGTAGCAAATGATGTAACACAGGCTTATTATATTATGCATTTATTTTAACTTAAAGAAAATATTTATTGCAATTATTTATCATTTCCTTGTAAAATTATTCACCTTACACTTTAATAACTCTGGTATCAGCAGAACAATTTATTAATAAAGGAGAAGATGAAGTATTTTAGTATGTGTGTAACATGATAGTAGGAAAAATTGTATTGCTCAATGTGTCCTGCATTTTCCTACAAAGTCCTAAATTTCAGCACTTGGAACCTCCTTTATGAACAATAATTGTCTGATTGCCCCTAATACTAAGCAGATCTTTATTGTCCCTTTCAGCCATAAAATATACTAACCCTTTGGTTATTTCTTTGATAATTAATACAATTCAAATTCCGGTTATACATGTGGAATAACAGCAGGAGATTATTTCCAATCAAAATAAACACCCTAAACATTCAGTAGTATGTATAAATTTCTTATTTCTTTTTGTTTTACTTATATAATTCCAAAAAGTTTTACACATTTTAAATCAAAGGAACGAGTAATGGCTTGTGTTTGAGGTACCTTAATAATTCTTTATAATAGAATAATTATGGACAGTGTATTATTCTACACAAAACAGATGGCATTATGAAACAAACTTATCAATCAACATCCTGAATTCTTCTGATTTCATATAAGTTCTTTTAACATAGAGATCCTTAGTGGGCATTCATCTGATTACCTCTTAATTTCTTGCCTTCAAATCAAGATCAAATTAACATAGTGTTTCAGAGATATTGACATTTTACCATACTTATTGGATAGGACACCTGTGATTTCTTGATGTTCATTCCCTTCTAATGAAAAGAATATCAGTTCATGTTACACAGAACACCAATATTAGGGTGCTGTAAATCAAGTGCTTTGCTGATAGCATCATTTCTTGTATTAGTCTAAGATATAACCAGCAGCTGCTTTGAAGGTATATTTATTTTCTATCCAACAACCATTTGACTTCAGGATGTGCTGCTGATATCTTCTTACAAGCTTCACAAAAATATTCAAATGCATAATTTTTTACTGTAAATATGTCACCCTAAGCTAGAGTCTGGGAGAACTAACCTGGCACTTGATGTTATAGCTGCCTGTAGGCTCCTCTGTTGCAGTGCTGCCAACTTCTTCACTCGCTGACCGTGGCCAGTGGTTCCATTCCTAAGCTATCTTCTTCCTCTTCACTATATAAACTATATAAAACATTCTATAGTTTGCAAACTATATTCTTAATATACCTTTGGGTAAAATAGGAATCACAAAATTGGTTAATAAATAATAAATAAATAATAAGACTAGAATCCCTGTTGTAATTTTCCCACAAATCACAATATTTTGCTCTGCTCTCATAACAATATACTGTTACGGGCGTCAAAATATGCAGAAGGCAGAAGCCAGAACAAACATATTGCAACATGGGTGACTATACACCTCTGCTCATGTGATACTGATGTGAAGTATTTTTAACACTATTGAATACGATAAGGTGAGCCTCCTTACTTGCGCCTTAGGAGCTGCCTGAATGATGTGGCTGTTAGGTATCAGGTTAGTTCTCCCGGACTTTAATGAAAAATTGTAATGCCATTTAATTTTATCACAGAAGTGCTAAAATAGTGTATTATCTAGGCTACAATTAATAGTTTTTATCTGTTTAGATGATATTGGAATTGTCCATTTGTGCATATGATTGTCATTATCGAGTGAAACCTCTAGAAATTTGAAATATGTTTCTGTTTAAGGACTACCTAGGTGGAGTGATTGTCCTAGTTTCTGTAGTTGCTGCTCTGTTGACTGCACATCACTTTCCTCATTTGGTAACTCCAGCACTTATAGGCCTGGCAGTGAATTATACCCTCCTTGTACCAATATATCTCAACTGGGTGGTAAAATTTCTCTCAGATATGGAGATGTATATGGGAGCTGTAGAACGAGTACAGCAGTATGCAATGCATCCTACTGAAGACTATCGTTTGAATGGTGAGTATGTACTATTTCCAATAATAAATTTAACAAAATGTGACTTACATCTTTTAAAGTTGTACATATTTTGTTAATTAACACTATTCATATTGTATAAAAATAAATGTCTTAAATCAGCTTACTTATATAAACCAATATATGCATTTACAGGAGTAACTGTTTCAAAGGCTTGGCCAGAGAAGGGTCTTATAGAATTTAAGGGTGTATCCCTTCGTTATGATGCTAGTCGTGAACCTGTGATTACTAACCTTGATCTCCGTATTCCCCCAGGACAAAAGGCAAGCATGTTATAACTATTATTATTAATTATGTGTGATTGAAAGAATTTAGTAATAGTGATGTCCAAATTAATTGAAAAAAGCTATTTGTAGTCAGCTGTTTTCCGTTATTATTAACCCTATTATCTTTCTTTGGTATGCCTTCACATTTTAAAGTTTAAATAAAAATCTCCATTTATTTGCAACAAACTTGTAAGATATTTTTAGTAAAGAGCTTAGAAATATAGATAACTAGTTTAGAGCTTATTTTCAGTTCCTCAGTACAATAACATTAAAACTGTAAGAAGGTATGTTTAACAAATATTTCTTCGTATACAATTACATATAATACAAAATAAAAGTTAGCTAGAGTGAAGTAAATAATTCAAATAAATATTAAATAAAACAGTTTCGTAGCTCAAATTATCTTTCATATTTACTACAGTAAGAACAGGACTACTTAATCACCATTAATTACATCTGCTCAAATCCTTGGCTTTCATCTTATACATAGCGGCTGTCATCAAACATTGTATAAAAATCACACAGCTTAAGTTTGTCTACTGATACTAGTTTATAAAAAAGAAAACTTTCAACATTATGAGTTACCTTTGAGTGTTACATTACTGAATAACTAAACTTACTTTTAAGTTGTCAGGGTTCATGGATCAGTTGAAAGAAATTCTAACTGCACCTGTAGACATTAGTGACTAGCCCAGAACCCCCAGGGGCCTACTGCGGTAGGTATGGGAATTGGCGATCCCGGGGTCTCGAGCCAAACTGACACCCTCGGTGTGGGTTCCTCTTAGTGGTGAGGGGTCAGACAAAACACCCACCCACGTGTAGGCCGTGTGTGGAGACCCATGTCGGTGGAAAGGTTTGTCCTGGTGGTTGAGGGATGTGCATCTGTGCTCGTTCCAGTGTTCTTCTGAATTCGGGGAGTGTGCGCATTTCTACTACACTACTTTGGTTTCTGCTTCACCTAAACAGGAGGTTAGGGACTAACCCACCCCTAATCAATCGGCCAGGACTAGGTATTGTACCGAACTCCAAGGTGAGTGGGATGGCGAGCTCGCTATATCCCCTGTGTAACCCTGTCATCCCAGTGGGATGACCACTTGTTGGGCTCCGTGGTGGGTGGAGAGCACTGTGGGATGAAACTTAGTCCATCTATTATGGTAAACCCCAATATTAATAAAATTATTAGCAAAAGTGGAAAGGAAATAGCCGAGGGTAGTGGTCCTCGCTATTTAGTTATTTATAGAACTGAGGAAGGTCGGAAGTTTAGTACCGTGAACCCGTTCATTATTCAGACGGGCTTAGATAGTATTGCTGTTTCTGTGAAGGCATGTACTAGAACTCGCAGTGGCACACTCCTGGTCGAAGCAGTTTCTTCGAAACAGGCTGCTAAAATCTTGAAAGCCAATATGCTTGCGAGCTATCCGGTGCGCGTTGAATTGCATAGGACTCTGAACTCCTCGCGTGGTGTTGTAAACACCAGCACATTGGATGGTATGTCCAAAGAGGAGATTCAACAAAACTTGGTGGAACAAGGTGTGACTAATGTATATCGAGTTCACTGCAAAGAACGAGGTGAACTAGTGCCCACTCATACCCTGTTTCTTACCTTTGATCGAGTAGAACTCCTGAAAAGGATTAAGGCGGGGTATGAAGTTATTGAAGTGAGACAGTATATACCAAATCCACTGAGGTGTTATAAATGCCAGCGCTTTGGCCGCCACACAAGTGATTCATGTAATGGAGTTGCTACCTGCGTTGACTGCGGGGAAGTCAAGCACGACAATGCATGCACCTCACCCGCAAAGTGTGTTAACTTCAGTGGTAATCACTCAGTGAACTCCAGGTAATATCCCCGTTTTATGGAGGAGAAGGCGATCCAAGAGATCCAGGTAAGAGAGAGGGTGTCCTTCGTGGAAGCCCGGAAACTCTTGTGTATTTGCCAGTCTTCTGTACCTAGGACCGTTACTTATAGTGCAGTTGCAGCTAAGCCGGTACCTAGATGTGAAATCGCAACACAAACCTGCGAAATAAATGGGGAAGTAGTATCTGAAAGATCAATTACACCAAGATCACAGCCAAAGCAACAAACACCAACACAAACAACAGTGAGCGCGCTGATCAAGTCCAGTCCTAAGAAGAAGGTTTCAGCCAAGTCACCGCCGAAAGCATCTTTTTTTTTTTTTTTTTTTTTGACTTGCTGTTGCCTTTTAAGTTTATTAGGCAACCCATCATCTTTATTTCATCCATATGATCCAAATACATAGTATACTTCAACAGGTTTAACAAATACAATCTGTACATAATATTAAAATAATAAAATATAATAAAATATGCAGAGGGTACCTTTACTATTTAAGCTTTAATTTAACCTTTTATACTCATCTATAGAGTAGACTGGGTTTTCTACAAGGTACTTTTTAATTGCTTTAAGTTTAATTTTTTCTTCTGTTATCTGTTTTATGTGATTCGGTAAATGATTGTACAATTCTTTAGATTTACTTCAAGAAAGAGTGAACCGGTAGTATATAATGTATCGCCAAGGAAATTTAAGACCACTTTTGACAGAACGGACTTCCACAAGGTAAATAGTAAGACCAGTGAAAGGAAAGCTAGCCAGTACAAAAATCCGCGAATATCTCCATCAACATCTGAGGAATCCTCTGGAGAGGATGCCGATCGGCGACTTCCATCTTTGCCGGTCGCAGTTTCCGATCCTGTCGAGAGACTGGATTCAAAGTTACAAGTGCGTAAGCCATCCTTTTCCATTGAGGATGTGGAGCGGGTGGATCCTGTCCTCACTGCCCAAATGACAGTGAGGAAAAGGCAGGAAAAACCTGCTGAAAGCCCTAGCCCTGCTCCAAAGAAAAAGAACAAATTGGTTCGACCACCACTGGGCAGGTAGCTTTCGTCATGGCAAGTTGATATTGAAAGTAGTAATTTTTATGCATTTTGGTATTTATAGTTTTTAATTGTTTTTTATCCATTTGGGCTTATTTATTTTATTGTCACTTTATTTTGATGTTTTTAAAATTTTGAATAATTTATATCTGCCTATTGCCATGAATTACTTTTTTGTAAGGGCGTTGATGACCGCTACAGTTGAGCACCCTTATATACATATCATCATCGTACAAGTCCAGTGAAAGAATTGTAAACACCTTAAATAAAAGATCTGTAGTTAAGGATCCTGACTATGGATGAAATATTCTAATTGGATACAACATTCCAGATTCAATCCATATATTTCCGAAGCATGATCAAGTAATCACACAGAAAATGAAGCTAGTCACAGTGAAGCAACAAATATTAAACAAATAAAAATATTTGTAAAAGAATCTTCACTTAACTTAAGAAGTTGATGTTAATACTTCCTTCTTCTTTATAATATCGATTTCAAAAGCATCTTGTTTCCATCATCATGATGTTTAAAACATAAATATCGTATAATGAATTTTGACATACCGGCAATTAATTCTGTTTTTAGGTTTGTTTCGTCTTCAGATGTTGGTAATGCATAACATAACAAAAGAAAATAACATTGTAACCGAGATTTCCTTAACAATGGAGTTGGGTATTAACTGATGATGGAAGCAAGATGCTTTTGAAATCTATATTATAAAGTAGAAGAAAGTATTAACATGAACTTCTTAAGTTAAGTGAAGATTCTTTTACAAATATTTTTATTTGTTTAACATGATCAAGTAGTTTTTAGTTAATGATATTGAGTGTTTCAAATCCAAATCT